>BHFT01019267.1:20776-39866 GCA_004320025.1 Laticauda laticaudata
CTTTTTTTTTTTTTTTACTATTGTATCATAGTTTGCCACTGTCAAAATGATTCCCCTAATGGAACACGATTTTGAACTTAGAGTTTACAACTGAAAGACTAAAATTGAATATTTCAGGTGAAATGGATACAGAAATGTACATATAAGGTAACACAACACATACCTCAAAGATAATGCAGCTATTCAAGCATTTTCAAAAAATCAGGGATTGATGTTGACACTGAAGAGGACACAGCTGAGAATGTATGCATATGATGCTCAAATGGATAAGGGGTAGATTGATCCATCCACTGGAAGATAGTGTATTATTGCTAACTCATAGATTCCTTTTAGTGCCTCAATCTAGAATTAAGAAGCCCAGAAAGCTACTCAACATTTTTCACACAAGTGCACAAAACACAGATCAAGAATCTTGTCTTTTTTCTGAATCAACTGATCTTGGGAAAAATGATTGGAAACAGAAAAAAAACCTATGGATTTGCAAACATATACAGTAGCTTGCTGTTTTGTTTGAAAACACACGAGGTAGATCTGGACCAATCAGAACAGTAGCCTAGGATTCAACCACTTGCATATAGAACACCCCTCCCCCGGGTCTGAGTTCAGTCCTACGTGGTTACATAGTCACGCAGGTAGGTGGGGCTTCTCCGAACTCGATTAGACTTGCGCGGTTCATTCCTACGAAGACTTCGACCGCGTCTGGATGGGCTGCTGTGTCTTCCGATCTTCGCTCTGGAACCTTGGAAGGTGAGTCGGCATTTTGCCGCCGCCTGAGTTGCTTAGGCCGGCGTTTTGCCGCTCCCACCCATTTCCATATTGGGCAGGTTGAGCTGCCTGGCTGGCCCCTTCCGATGGCTCTTCCGCAAGTCTCTTCAAACAGTGAGTCTTTTATTTGCTCTTTTTGTTGGTAATAATCGTTTGTTTTTAGTTTTAAACGGTTCTTTATTAACTTCTCGCCGTTCCCCCCCCTCCTGGTTTGAGGTTTATCTGTATTGTCGGCGACTGGTGTGTGTCTGTTGGCCGTTCAAATTATTCGGATCGAAGCTGGTCTATGTGCCGCTTCCACTCCCTGCCATCGTCTACCTTTAAACAGTAGGATTTGGCCTGTAAGTTGGGTAATTTGTCCAGGTACCCACAATGGTTCACCTGTGAGTTTTTCGCGTATACCAAGTCGCCTAACTGAATTGCTAACTTTGTGGAGGAATCAGGGGGTTTTCTGGGTTAAAATTTGGGTGTAGTCTGTCAAGGTGTGATCGTAATTTTTCGTCCCATAAGTAATTCCGCCGGGACTTGTTAGTAACTGTACTGGGCGTTATGTGCTGGAGTGTTAGTTAGTCTCCCAGTCCCTGATGGGTGCTTTTGAGGAGAAGGTCTGATTCCCTGCATTTATGGCAAGAGTTCACCCAATACTCTATGTCCTTACCAATGCCTGGTCACCACACATAGCTCCTGGCCAGCTTTTCATTTTAACCATTCCAGGGTGACCCTCGTGCAACATCCCCTAGTACTCTGGGCTGCAACTTGGCTGGGATGACCACCCGATCTCCCCACAGCAAACACCCCTTTAGAATAGATAGTTCAGTCTGTCGGACCGGAGAACGGTTTAAAAGTTTCAGTTTTTTGTGTCTCCGGCCAGCTTTACCTACCCAGCCAAGAATACGGGCAGTCAATGAGTCCTTAGCGTGGCTCTTGCGACATCATAGGCGGAGATGGGTAGATCGGGATAAGTCTCTATTTGCAGCGATGTCATTGCTGGTGCCGGGTCTTCATCAGTAGTTTGGTAGGGGTGCTCTGCTCAAAGCGTCCGCATGGGAAATTTGTTTCCCTGGTCGATGCGTCAGAGTATAGGAATAGGCTGCAAGGAACTCTGACCATCTAGACATCTTCTTGGTGACAGTATGTTAGGCGTCGGCTTGTTTCCGCCAAAATTCCCATCATGGTTTGTGGTCCGTTACAATTTGAAAAGCCCGCCCATACAGATATTCATGGAAGCGTTTTACTCCAGCGACTATTGCTAGGGCTTCCCTGTCCAGTTGACTGTAATTTCGTTCAGTCTTTGATAGAGTCCTAGAATAGTATGCGACGGGTGCTTCTCTGCCATCCGAAGTTGGTGCTTAGGACGGCACCTACTCCAAATGGTGAAGCGTCGCAGGTCACTCTTAAAGGCAGGTTGTTGCTAAATGTGATGAGAACGTTGTGGATGTTAGAACTTTTTAATATTCTGGAAAGTATTCCTTTCTTTGCTACCCCATGTCCAGTTTGCTTTTTATCTAAAAGACGGTATTACGGTTCAGCTATAGTGGCCTGTTTGGCAGAAATACATGATAAAAATTAATAAGTCCTAAAAGGCTGCAGTTCTGTTTTGTTTCTCGTTCAGGTGCTTCTTTTATTGCCTTGATTTTCTTATCTGTGGGTGGATGCCTCACCGTCTATTGAGTAGCCAAGAATTCAACGCTTTTTTTCATTAGGCAGCATTTTTCCTTTTTACTTTAAGGCCAGATTCCCTAAATTTGGTTAGTACTTCTGTGAGTCTTTTTTTTAATTGAGTCTCATCTCTGCGAGATTAAGACGTCGTCGAAATAGGGAACGACCCCTTGTATGCCATTAAGGAGGCGTTCCATCAAACTTTGAAAAACGCCCGGTGCCACGCTTACTCCAAATTGAGTCGTGGCATATTTGAATGCGCCCTTGTGTGTGTGACTATGGTTTGCGCTTCTGCGTCTCTGGGTCCACTGGAGTTGCATAGGCTTGTCGCAAGTCCAGTTAGCAAAAATTTTGCCTTGCCCAGGGAGTGGAGTAAATGTTGGACTACTGGCACTGGGTATGCGCTTGGTTGTAAAGCATGGTTCAGGGTTGCCTTATAGTCACCACAGATTCTAATGGACCGTCAGGTTTTATGGGTGTAACAATAGCGTTTCCCATTTGGCATGGTCCACAGGTTCTAACACCCCTGGGCTATTAGTTTGTCGAGTTGTTCCTCTATCTTTGCCTTTAGTGCAAGGGAACTCGTCTGGCTTTTAATCTTCTTGGGGCTATCTGGGGATCTAGCTAAAAGAGATAGGGTTCCCCGATACTTGCCAGCGAGCCGTCGAAAACGTCTTGGAATTCGCGGATGAGGTCATCTTCCCAATTGGTGGTGGTTACTCGATCGACCCCGGTCATCCGATGCCAAGGTGCAAACCATTCGATGCCCAGGAGGCTCGGTCTGTCCCGGTCGACGATGGGTTAGCGGCAGTCTTTGACATGTTGCTTATAAGTGACTAAAAATTGTCCCATGCCAATAAAGGATTCGGTTTCCCTGATAGTCCTTTAGAGTCAAAGGTTGTTTTTGTAGTTGTCTGGATTTGATGTCTGGATCAGCTTTTTTATGGTATCCCAAGAAACCATCGAAAGGAAGGACCCGGAGTCACCTCCATCTTACAGGGCTTCCCTTCGATTGTTACAGTCACTTTAACCTTCTTGCGCTTTCCGTCTGGGGCGTTTCTATAGTGACGGTTTGTGTGTATTGGCTCGTTTCTCTTGTTTCACTTTCTCTCTGCTCGTTTAGGCTTGGCTCGTGTTGGGAATTTCTGCGTCTCGTGGGCTATAGTTTTTTCTGTTTCTGCAGACTTTCTCGATGTGCCCGCGTTTTTTACAGTACCTGCAGATAGCATCGAGAAATCTGCATTCGGCTCGGGCATGGTTTCCTCCGCAGCCAGCGCATTCCCGCCAATTCCTTCTTTCGCGCTCTTTTTTTATTTGCGAGCAGACGGTGGACCTCGTCGTCTTCTTCGCTCGATTCGGTTTCCTCTCTCGACTCTTCGAAATGGGTGTGGTGGTAGGCTGCTTCCTTCTCTAGTTGGGGTTTCTTCGCCCATTTGTTGCATTTTCTTCATTTTGACCGCCGATTTCTTTGCGGCTTCGGCGGCCATGGCTTCCGCGATTCCTTCGGTCACAGTGATATTGGGCTTGTTTAACAGCTTACTTTGCGCTGAATGTCTCTGAGCCCTAATACCATGCGATCTCTCATCGCTTCGTCGATGTTTAGAAAATCGCACTCACCCCCTATTTGCCGCAAGCAGCCACGAAATTGGCGACGGTCTCCCCATCTCGCTGTCTCTGCGTGTAGAATTTGTGCCGCTTTATTAAGTTTGACACTACTGGAGCGTAGTGTGCTTTGAGGATTCTTTGTAGTTCTGGCCACGTTAGCTGTTTGACATCTCGGGGCTTCGCCAAGGGCTTTTGCCATTTTAAACACCGTTGGTCCGCAATGGGTGAGGAATACAGCTCACTTGCGTTGTTCCGAATGTCATCCATTCCATTGCTTTCCAGAATACATTTGGAAGCGATCTGTGTATGACTCCACATCCTCATCGCTAGGGTTGAAGGTGCGCGGCGGTGCGTTGCTTCCAGACATCTCTGCTGGCATCTGGCTTCTATCACGCGCGTGCAGGTTTCGCGTTCAGGACATCCCATCCTCGTCGCCAGTGTTTTGTTTGAAAACACACGAGATAGACCGGGTTCCAACAACAAAAGGTTTTATTCACAGTAGTCAGAATAGGAACAGTTTGGCTGCAGCCGCAGCCAGCCTTTTATAAGGCTGGCCTGCTTGCTTTCAGCCTATGGCATTTCTTTAAAATTGCCGCTTTCAGCAGCTTTGATTGTTCCTAGTGAACCAATCCACTTCTTACTTATCTGGACCAATCAGAACAGTAGCCTAGGATTCAACCACTTGCATATGGAACACTTGCTATCCACTTCCACTTGCTAACATATCATATAGCAAGTCAAAGAACAAATCATAACTTGTATCTCTACCATATATTAATGTTAATGACAACATTAATTCTTTGTCTGGTATATTCCCTAAAATAGAGAATGTCAGTTTAAACAATGATGACTTTTCATCAGTATCTGTACTCATATCAGAAATACATTCTTCTAGCTAAAGGTGTACAAGATTTGCACATTTTATGTAAAATAATGGAAGACTTCAAAAATCAGAAGTCTTTAAAAACTGGAAAACTAGGCTATAAGGCATAAACCAATGATCTAGATCAGAACACTACAAATAAGTATTTTAAGCATGTCTGGCCAGGAATACTTAGCATAATTTTCTTTCCTTTTCACTTTGATTGCAAAGTAGTTTTTTCACTTCCATGAAACTATTTTTTTGGGGGGAAGGGTTTCATGTGAACTATATACCCCCCTTTTCATGGGTCACATCTAATCAAAGGGGAGGACATTGTATTTTGGATATGCTGATATACAGCTGATATACAGCTGCAAACAATCCATGTCTGCTCTAGAAAGTATACATTATTTGTTTGACTACAACATCAAAACAGACCTAAATTGACAGTTCCTTACAGTTGGTAATCAAGAAAGCAACTGAGAATGTCTGCAGTAGCTGTCACTGCTGCCACTGCTGTTAATGAAAATTGCTTTTCCTCTGTAAAACTTGATTCACATAAAGCCAACAGAGATGAAAATTGGAAGAACATTCAAAGAATTTCCTACAGATTTCACACTTTTGTCATTTGGGGTTTCCTGAGCATTTGACTAATGGAAGTTTATTTATGAAAGTCACAGTGGAGAAAAGTTGCAGGTAGAGGATCTGACAAAATAGTGTTCAGTTGCTCCAACGATAACAGTGATAGTGATATAAATTCTGATGATTTAAGTTGTACTTCTTAAACTTAGAAAACTGTCTATGTTTGTATTTGCCTTGATTAGGATGGAATCCATAAATCATCATACTTGAAAAATTGACACACGCTATAACACTTTATAAAGTGCATTAGTGGAAAAATAAACTCTGGCTAGGAAATTTTAAACAATTATATTTGAACTCTGCTTTGAAAGAGGTCATGGAATAGAAAGAAATACATGTGAATAGTTTATGGTTCCAAAATATGGTTCTTGAAAAAAATGACTTCTGGAGACATTTTTGGTTTAGAAAAGTCCATGCATTTCTGTAGATGCAATTCTCTGTGCAAAACTGTGTTCATTTTTCTATTCTTGCACTTTCTTGAGTTGAATTTATTTGCTGGTTTTCATAGTTCGTCGTGGATAATATTAAAGCATAAAACAAAAATATATTGAAGTGGCCTTTAGACAAATACGTTGGTTTCTCTAATCACTCAATAGCCCTCACATAAAAAGTACTAGGGGGAATAGGTACAGATCAGAAGGGAAATATTTCCTAATGACAATTCCCTCACCCTGCCACATTGTGTATCCCATAAGGTTTTGTCTTCCCATCTTTTGTTCTCTAAAAGGAGAGAGGTGAAAAATGACTCTGCTCAGCAAAGTCAAATGTCATTAATACCAACATATAAAATTATCTTGTTATCACTTACAGTATGGTCAGACCTGGACAACTAATATGAATGGGCAAAAATAAACCAGTGCGATGGACAGACCAACTCTGGCAAAATATATTCCTCTGTTTGCTGCCAAAGTAATTCTCTGTGACCAGCAGTCATTGCAAAATTGTTCATATTCAACTGATATTTAACATCCTACATACTTGACATATTCTCCAGCTTGAAGCCTTCCACAGGTGCCAAACTTCTCAGTCAATAAAGAGCTGTAATCTACACATCTGGAGGGCCACTGTAGGTTTGTGGAAGGGTACTGTACTCTAAGGCCACTCTGAAGTTGGCACAGATAAGATTGCAGAATCTTTTTCTCAATCATTGGTCAAATCTTGCAGGATTGATGCTTAACTAATAATTTCCTAAAAATATTCAAATTTGTTCTGAAGCAAAAATTAAAATTAAAATAAAATTATGCATACTTTGCATCAACTCTCCTGGCCCTAATTATGCTGTGCATGGTCTTGTTTGCTTTTCATTTCCTTCATCATCCTGTTATTGTCCTCAAATGAGATAAAACCGCAGAGCACAGACACATGGGGCGGGAGGAGGGCCAAAAAAGTCAAAGCAGCACTATTGTAAATAAGGGGTAGCTCCATGGGTGCCATTTTTTTTAAAATTCCCTTGTGGAGACCTTTAGTTGAATACAGCTGGATTTCCAAACACACCAAAAGAGCTAAAACACCACAATGGATTATTCTCTCACGATGGAACATAGACATCGGCCTTCAAAAAGGCAGAGTGGAGAAAAAAAGTCACAGAGGCAGTCTGGAGAAAAAATGAATACTAAGTTAAAATCTCTTCAGAAATAGGTGGTGTGCTTCTGAGTCAGATGTCATGATAGGACAAAAGGTTGATGTAGACCAGTGATGGCTAACATTTTCCACGTTGTGTGCCCAAAGTGTGCGCACATTCGTGCCTGCCCCCATGATGCAATGTGTGTGTGACTCCCCCCGCCCCCTTGTGCATGCGTGCACGACCCCTGCACCGCACACCTCTGCACATGCAACCCCCCACATGCTGCAAGCCTCTGCACATGCACACATATCTCCCATGCACGCATCTTCCCCCGCGCATGCACAGCAGATACCGAAGAATCAGCTGGCTGGTGGGCGGGCACGCATGCACAGTGGGGCTCTTCCGGGTGACCTCTTGTGTGCCAGCAAAAGTGCTTCTGCGTGCCACTTCTAGCACATGTGCCATTGGTTCGCCATCACAGATTGAACCTTGGCACCAGATTGCAATTTATATTGCAGTTGATAAAATGTACTTATTAAGGGGCAATTCCCAGTGAGGGTCTACTTCTGGGAGTGGGGTGGGGTGGAGTTCTGCTTAGAAAATGCTGTATGTGGCCTAAATATTATTCTTTTGTTGTAACAAAAAAGACAGTATGATTTGAATAATTTACATTGCTAGGGTAATTCTGTACAAAGCAGAAAAACAATTATATACACAATATATATACATAATGTAGATAATTAGTTTATACATACTTTGTATTATGATAGACTAGATAGATGAGACTGATATAGATAAATAGATAGATAGACAGGTAGATAGATAAGCAGATCTGTGTTGCAATTTCATCTTGATAGTTCTGTCATTTTAGCCACTCCCTATAAAATTGTGCCCCCCTAACTCTGCTTTATTATAAAGATTGAATTTCCAGATGTAACTGAGAGGAGCCATTGAAATATTTCAAATATGCATGTGCCTCCAATCTTTCTGACAATTCAGGTCTGTCTGTCATGCACTTTGTTATACTCTCTGGATTATTTGCATAGGAAATAGCATTCCAGGGTATGTAAAACATATATTTGTAATGGCTGGTATGCTATGCTATTCTACAAAGTGCACTTATAAATAGTGATGTTATCTTCTTGGGGTTGTTTTTGCTATACTGTATTAGAAAATAAGATTACTTTTGAGTTTCACTATCAGATGCATTGATTACATGAAGCACAGAGATCAAAAGTTCTCAATTTCCATATGCAGTTCTCCCACATAAAGAAGACTAAAATTGCTGGGCATCCTATCCTTCTTTGCAAATTATTTATATAAATACTTCCCCAAATTGTACTTTACCTCAAGTCATTCTGCAGTCTAATCTAAATTCATGAGCTTAAAATCACATAACCTGCCTACAATATTATGGCATCTCAAGGAATTTTGAGATGATGACTCTGCCAGAACATTTGGGATTTATTTTGCTGTTGTATTTTCTTTTCTTTATCAGACCAGTTTTGTTCACCAAAGCTATAATTTCTTGAACTGTTTGTGGACTTGATTATTTCATAGAATCCAGTTGCCATGTGTATTTCACATTTCAGTTTATTGTAAACACATCTTCTGTGAAGTTGGAAAATCTGACTTCTAAATTCAAGAGATTGTAGTCTGCTAACTTTCAGCTCAGTTCTTCTACCAGCAAGTCATCCCTTCTTTTCAGAAGTTGCTATACAATATATTTGCAGAGCAATAAGAAACATTGCATTTGCTAGTAATTAACAATTACTTAGCTTGTGTATAAAGTAATGAAATATATCCAAGCAATATAGGGAGAAATACAGGCAATGTTGCCTATGTATAAGCTAATTTTGTTAGGCTGTTTTTGTTCTATATGTAAATGGTAAATGAGCTGCTGAAAGGCGGCAAATTTAAGGAAATGCCATAGGCTACAAGCAGGCAGGCCAGCCTGTATAAAAGGCTGGNCTGTTACTGACTAAGTGTGAATAAAGCCTTTTGTTGTTGGAACCCGGTCTACCTCATGTGTTTTCCGAATAAAACAGTTTTTCTAAGGTATTGTTATTCTAAGGTGTTGAAACCTTAGGATTTCTGTCTTTGAGTAGACAGGCAGAGAAGAAGCAGGCAATATAGTGCTCATAAACAGCAATATATCCACTAACTTTTCACTTGGCATCTATTAAACTTTCTGATGCTAATGATCTTCATATTTTAAAACAATATTTTAATTAAAAAATGAATGACAAGCTGAAAGACATATTCATTTTGTGACTGGCCATGCCTAGCATTGACAAAATTTTTTGAAGTCCACCGGTTATGATTGCCAACAATATGCTGTCCATGTTCTACATGTGTCCAAGCATGAAGTATCTCAGATGCAGACAGTAGCTTCTAGTACTGTTGGCTTGCCAAAACTAGAATTTCATAGACTCACAGAAAGTTATGAATCAAAAGAAATCTGCAACTAAGTCCAATTCATTGCTAGAATGGCTATCTAGTTTGTTCAAAAATGTACAGAAAAGAAATCCATAACTGTTCCTAATGACTTTTACTATCACAAAGTTCTTTTTAATATTTAGATGAAATATCCTTTGTTTTATGGTTAATATTATAGGAAAGGCCTTTCCACTGGGAATATCCTTCACAAAAACCAAAATGCATTACAAGGAATGTATATACCAGTCGCAGTGGTGGGATTCAAATTTTTTTACTACCGGTTCTGTGGGTGTGGCTTGGTGGCCGTGGCAGGGGAAGGATACTATAAAATCTCCAATCAGAGGTGGTATTTGCCGGTTCTCCAGACAACTCAAAATTTCTGCTACCGGTTCTCCAGAACTGGTCAGAACCTGCTGAATACCACCTCTGACCAGTTGGATAATCTCCCTGAAACCACCCCTCAAAAGAGATGAATCATCTCCTTGAACTCCCTCCTCCAAATAGCAATCAGTATTAATACATTAACCCCAAGGAGCACAGGATGCAAAAGTTATATATGAATTTTAGAACAATCATACTATGGTTTTTTTAATTGAATCAACTAGTGCTGAAAAGTATGCATATATTGCACAAATTTTGTTTTAACCATTCCATTTTATTTATTTGTATATACATTCATCTTACTGAAAAGACCTCAAACATTTAGAAACATTTGTAAAAAACTGGTGATTAGTAACTTTATTAGGGCTAGCTGATAACTTTGTGATTATGAGCATCATTTCCCCATTCAACCTGAATCCCTCCCGACACTTAACATCCCTGGTTTCTCCAAAGCTTACCACATTAAATGAAACCATGTATTTATTTATATATGTCATATTTAGAAGCTGCCCATCTCCTTCACAGAGCAATTCTGGGCAGGGTACAAATGAAATCAAAAGCATTTGCTTCCCAAAGTCAAAAATTTGCCATAGCTTTATTTGTCTTCACACTGGACCACAGCAATGGGACATGTGGTGCTTGTCCACAGTCTTAAAGTCTGCATATTTGGTGGTAAGCTATATAGAACTTATTTTTAGTAATGCTTCTTTATTTGGTCCAAGTAATAGCAGCTTGGGATGCAGAAAATTTTGCTGGCCAAAAATAATGGGAAAATTTCATTGGGATCACAAGCAGAGGTTGCCTACAGATGGGCACGAAGTTACAGACAAAAGTGTCATTCCTAACCTTTGCAAGTTTTGTCATTTTTCAGCCGCTTCTGGTGAAATGGGAAAAATAAAGTTTGTTTCTCCCCTCATTTCTGGATTCACGAGTATGTTTTACTTTAATTCCAGACATAAGGGTATAAAAATAACTCCTTCACCTCCCTTCATTTCCTCTCCATTGTAATTCTCCACACACCCTCCCCCAACTGCAGTTGTGTTAAATTGGAGCTCCGCTGAAGAAAAGGCTGTGAATGTTATCTTGGAAGTTGCACTTCTGGCGCCTCTACATAAAACCAGCCAGCGATCATTCAAGAGAGACAGATTCTCGAACAGGCAGCCTGAGGCTGAAAAGGGGTGGAGAGGGGGGAGACAGAAGCATTTTTCCTTTGGGGAAAAGAAAAACAACTATTGCTATTAAAGTTTCAAGACTCACCCACTTCCTTGGTTTCCCATCGATGTTTTCATCATCCCAGCCAGAATCTGAAACTTCTGCTTCAGAATCCTTGTAAGTTTTCTTTGTGGAGAAAGTTATACCTTGGCATTTCTCTCAAAACTTTCACGCCTCTTGACCGCCCCTTCCCCCGGATTAAAAGAAGAAGAATTGCAGATGATGGGGTTCGGCACAATAGAAAAGGAAGCTTTTCCTCACCGCTGTTTCAATTGACTCCCAAACGCTCTGAAAAGAACATGATCTTTCTTTTCTACTTCCTGTATTTATGTGAACAGGGGCCATCAGGAAGAGGCAGTCCTTGGTGGTCAAGGGTGATTTGTTTTCTTTCCTCTACTTTTTTTTTTTAACAGGCCCATTTTTAGTCATAAACCTTAACTCTGATGGTTAAAGGCAAAAGGCCTGTGATGATTAGTCACCAGCTCTGTACCTGCTTTTTCTTTTAAGTCAGAGGAATCCATGAGTTCATCTGGCTTGCAGGTGCATTATGGAGGAGAGGTTCTAACTAGGTACAGTAAGTCCTGTAAATTTTAAAGAGTTTTGTACAACCGAGCAATATCCATCTGCAAATTCCTGAGTCATGTATGCAAGGGTGTAACTGGAACCAGATGGAGTCTGGAAACCTTCATGTTTACGTAGGACCTGTGGGAATGGAATACTTTATGCTGGGACACCACTTTTCCAATGATGTTGGATCAAAATATCTGGGCTTGCTATTACATGATGAACTAGTATCTCATTAGCAAAAGTCCTGATCTGCAGCCAGTTAACATTTTTCTTTGGAATGTATGATCCTTGTTCTGAAAGCGTTACATAACCTGGATGACAGAGAAGGATGGCCCACTCTCATGTGCCAAGGCATTTGCCCCTCCTGATCCCTATAAAGCTCTTCGAAGTCAAGTGTATCGTCTTCATGACCACTAGAAATATTATTCAATGGAGCAGTAGAAAAGAGCAAAGACCAGCATTCACCCATCATGAACCACAACCAGTCTCAATATCTGATTCTCCAACTCACACAAAAGGGAAAGCAATACAACTTATATTATTGGATTCTCACTGTGGACCTATTGTTCTTCTTTAGTTGTAATTTAGCTCAAGCCTTGCTTCTATAAAGGCTTCAATGCAATCCTGCCAATTAAATACTGGCTAAAATTGGCCTCTTGAGATGGTTCTTAGTAATCTTAATTGATAACTCCAAGAATTATTCCCAGACTTCAATTATTATGGCTTGTCAATCCAATTTTTGATGATGTCAAGGGCTGAGAGAGACTTCCGAGAGATTAAGCAGCAAGTCCTTGGCCACAGAATAGAATAGAATAGAATAGAATAGAATAGAATAGAATAGAATTCTTTTATTGGCTAAGTGTGATTGGAGACACAAGGAATTTGTCTTGGTGCAAATGTTCTCTGTATACATAAAAGAAAAGATACATTCATCAAGAGACAAGAATCATCAGGTATAACACTTAGTCATAGGGTACAATAAGCAATCAAATAATACTAAGAACCAGTCCATATAAATCGTAAGGATACAAGCAACAAAGTGACAGTCATACTGGGAGTGGATGGGCAATAAGGAGTGATGAGAAGATTAATAGTAATAGTAGTGCAGACTTTGTATAAATAGTTGGACAGTGTTGAGGGAATTATTTGTTTAGCAGAGTTATGGCGTTCAAACTTCTTGTGTCCAGTTATTCTGGTATGCAATGCTCTATAGCATCATTCTGAGGGAAGGAGTTGAAACAGTTTATGTCCAGGATGTGAGGGGTCTGTAAATATTTTCACAGCCCTCTTTTTGACTCCTGCAGTATACAGGTCCTCGACTGAAAGCAGGTTGGTAGTAATTTTTTTTCTCAATCCTAATTATCCTCTGAAGACTGTGTCTGTCCTGTTGGGTTGCAGAACCAAACCAGAAACTATAGAACAATAGGAGCAAAGTTCCTTATTAGAAATACAGCCTATATGATGAACCTTACATTACTTTTGTACTTTTATCATTAGAATTCCACTTAAATGAGATTTTACATTAGCCAAAGTCAACAATTTTTCATTGATGGCAGTAAGAACCCTGTTTGGAAGATGGAATGAAGCAAAAATTCCCATTAATAGATCAGTACCCTACCTCACCCCTAAGCTCTCTGGAGTTTCAGAATTTCAAAAAGAAACATACTATTCAATGCAATTTAAAATATCCTGCAATTGTACTAGAAATAAATTGAATTAGAAAAGGGTGGAGGATCACACAAATGTAATGATAAGGCTGTGACAATGAAAAAACTCTGTCAATAAGTAACTCTAGACTTCCTTTCATGTAATTTGATTCCCATCACCATCACCTTGCTATAGCTGTCTCTCCCACAATCAAAAGTAAAATTAAATATCTTTTCTCCTCATGAGTATCTCTACTACACCTATCTTGATTAGATTCATAGAGCATGCTAAAGCTAAAATGTAGTTTGCTACTTTGTGTTTCACTGAATTCTTGAAACCAATCTGTTGTAGAGCGGCGGAAATTATTGAGGCGGATATGGAGCTAACAGTCAAGTAACTTTATTACAAGAATAAAGGGTTGCCGCGGCTGCTGGGCTAACAGGCAGTCAGCTGGCAGCAACAGCTGATGCCGTTTGACAGCTCCTTTTATAACCGGCTGTCAAACGGCATCAACCAATGGGAGTGGTTCGCGCTCCCGCCAGGGGTGCGGATCCGAGTGAAAACTGCGTATGAATGCAACACTCCTTTCCCCTGGCAAGGAGCATGCGTAGTCCTTCAAGTAGGCCGGGCACCTGCGCAGGTGGCTGGATCGCCTCAGTCCTGGTGGAGCTGCAGCAGGGAAGAAGTCTCTGCTTCCTGGGCCGCATTAGAGCTTGGCATGACTGGAGCCTCGTTGACGGGTGATTTTGGTAGAGGGTCAGGCGACGGTCCAGGTAGGTCCCCTCGCTCGCAGTGCCCTGGGATAGCTTCGGCAAACGTCGGTGGGTCTGTGTCAGTTGACAGGCAATGGGGATCATTGATAGCCACTCTCCAGCGCCTCCTCAGCTGGTCGATGTGCCGGCGCCAGGTACGACCATCCTCCAGCAAGACCCTATAGGACCTAGGCCCAGTTACTGCCATGACTTGTCCTGGCACCCATAAGGGGTGGCCTGCGTAATTGCGGGCGTACACTTGGTCATGCAGGGCAAACTTCCTGGTCTGGCATAGACCAAGGGGGTGATTGGGCATAATGAGGATGTAGCCTATCCAGGGTGGTTTCAGCGGTCTGCATAAGGAGCTCGGCAGGGCTTGTTGGTAGTGGCCAGGGGTTGTATGTTGAGTTAGCAGGTACTAGAAAGCTTAGAGTGCCAGTCAGCTTGGCCAAACCTCTCCAGGGCTCCTTAACAGATCTGACTGCTTTCAGCATCCATTACTAGCAGGTGAAAAGGAGCTGTAAGGGCGTGCCTGATTCCCAGGTTGGCTAAATAAACTTCAAATTCGCAGGAGTGAATTGGGGCATTGTTGGACACATGTGGTAGGATGCATGGGTAACGAATACCCTATGTTAGGTTTTGTACGGCTTGAGTGTTGTGAGGGCAGCAGGCCAAGTCTATCCACTTTGAGAAAAATCTACCATTACAGGAATGTACGCATGCACAGGCAGTAGACAATATGCAGCCGGGACCAAGGGGCTCCAGCATCTCTCCACTGCCTGAGTTGAAGTGAGTGAGCTGCTGGTAGCCTGCATGTGGCAAGCTGGAGATCTGGGACCATGCACCACCACTAACTGCAAGCCAGAGCCTTCATCCTAACAATGCCAGGATGGCTTCATGCAGGCTTCAGAACTGATCCCTGCAGTTTGGAAGGGATGACCACCTTATTCCACAGTAAAAAGCCCTGCAGAGATGATAGTTCCTGTTGGCGAGCCTTGAAGGGCAGGAATTCAGGCGGATAAGGGATTGCTGGCCACCCCTTCCCCCCAGTCCAGAACTTGGGCGATTACCTTGTTCCTTGAGGATGAGTAGCAATGTCAAAGCAGTAAGGAATATTGAGATCGTTGATCTCGAAACAGCATTGATTGGTGCTGGATCTTCAACAGAACAGCAGAGGCAGCGGCTGAAGCATCAGCGTGCAAAGGTTTTTCCGGGTCGATGGATTAGCATGTATGAATAAGCAGCCAGAAAATAAAGTCCATCTGGTCATCCTTGGGGAGAAAATCTGTAGGGTTTGTTTTTCACCAGACAAAAGGCCTAACAGAGGCTTGTGATCGGTGATTAATTCAAAATGGTGCCCATAGAGGAACTCTGAATTTTTTTGACAGAAGCAACTGCAGCAAAGCTCCTTGTCAATCTGGCTATAGTTGTGCTCGGCTGAAGAAAAGTTCTGGAGAAAAAGCAATGGTGCCTCAGAACCATTTGTAGTCTATGATCAAACAAGCCCTATGCCAAAAGAGAAGCGTCTGAAGCTAGCACTAAAGGTAGCTGTTGATTGAACTGTATTAGTACAGCTTTGGATGTGAGCAAAGATTTGACAGCATGAAAACATGGGCTTCTTTAGGTCCCCAATGCCAGGGGATTGTTTGTCCAAAAGTTTGTGCAGAGGCCGCAATGGAAGCTTTGTTAGGGAGGAATGCAGCATAGAAGTTGAGAAGCCCTAAGAAGGCTGAGTCAGTCTTGTTGGAAGGTGTGGGTGCTCGTGGATGGCCTGACTTTGGACTCATTGGATGTATACCAGAGGCGTCAATTCTATAGCCAAAAATCTACTTGTTTAGTGCAATGTGCACTTGTCTTTTTTAAGCTTGAGACATGTTGTCTGAAGCGATCAAGAACTGCTCTGACTCTTTGTAGCAACTGAGGTTTGTCTATGGCTGAAATTAAATATCATTTTATCATCAGGGGACTATGCTGGAGTCTTGGAGTAGCTCTCTATTAAAGATTGGAAAATCCCAGGGGCTACGCTCACGCCAAACTGGAGGCGCCTACACCAAAAGCACCCCTTGTTACTATAGTCTGTATTCTGCTGCTTGGTCATCTCAGGGAAAGTTGGTATGCCTGTGACATGTCTAGTTTTGCAAAAATAGTCCAGGTTCAAAAGATGCAAAAAGTGTTGTATGATGGGGACTGGATAGGCGTGATTTATAGGTATCTATTCAGGGAGGTGTTGTAATCAGGCAGATTCTCATGCTACCATCTTTTTAAGTGGGGTACTATGGGTCTCCCATTTCGCAAATCACGGCTCCAATACCCCTTGTTTGATTAGTTTGTCTAGTTCCTATCCAACTTGGGGCGAATTGCAAAGGCACTCTAACGAGGTTTTAGGCGATTGGTATTGCTGAGATTAATTGAAGATATTGGGTGCTGAGTAACACCCAAACCTTCGCTGAATCCATCAGCATAGTCTTGAATAAGGTAACACTTCAGTATTTAAAATAGAGTGGATGCCTGTTATGTTGAGCCAAGAGCAGGGAACAGCCTAATCCTAACAGGCTAGGGACACAACTAGACTAGACATCAACTAGAGGCAAGTGACCTTAAAGTTTTTGAACTGAATAAAAAACTTGCCTTTTCCGAGAGACTGGGATGGTTCTGCCTTGGTAATCATGCAGAGTCAGGTGCAGCGAGGAGCTTCTTCTTTGATAGTCTTGGTAGTAGTTCTCTTAGAGTCTCCCAGGAAATGATGGATAGAGCAGAGCTGTGTCAACTTCCATCTTGCAGCTTTACCTTCTAGAGAAACAAAAATACTGATTTTTGTTAGAGCCTTTGTTTGTCTGATTGGAGTGTAACAGGTATAGCAGTCTTCAATTTGCCTTTGAAAGATGGGGGTGTCTGAAGCTCTGTGTAAAAGTTTTCCCGGCTTGGAGACCCTGCTAAGTGACCCTTCTTTGGCAATTCAAGCAGATGGCATACCTGAACTTGCAGGATGCCCTGAAGTGGTTTCCTCACAGCTCAGGCAGATGGGCTGCTGCCGGAGGGGCGGGGATTGGTTTTGGCCTCATTTCTCTAGAAGGGTTTCTGCTGTCTGAGGCGATTTATATTGTTTGATTCCTCAGAGCCTCCTCTGGAGAAACCTCATCAAAATGGACTGCTGAGCTACTCTGTCTGATGGGGTTTCCTGATTTCTGCTGCAGACAGTGCAGATAGCTCAGCAGCCTGGATTCTTCATGGCTACTGCTAGGTTAGGTCTTTTGGCTAACAGCCGCCTTGCGAGCTTAAGTCCCTGACCCACAGACTATTTGGTCTAAAAGTATATTCTTAGATAGTTTAAATCACAATGTAAGCAGCTGATCTAGGGCGCATTATATTCCTGAATAGTCCTCCCTCAGCCTGAATTCGTTGCCTGAAGGCATGCCTCCTTGCAATTTGAGATGGTTTAGGGGAATAATGATTGGAAAGCATCTCTTGTAACTCCCTCCAAGGAATTTCCCTGACAGGACGCGGAGCTACCAACGCCGTGGCAATGTCAAATACTGCAGCTCCGCAAAAACTTAAGAAATAGGACTTTTTCTTTTGGGCTGAAGCTTCAGTGAGGTCTATAGCATCCAGGAAGCAGTCAAAACGGTTCCTATAGGACTCCCAAGTCTCAGCTGTTGGTCTGAAAGGCGGGAACGCAGGGTTTGAAGTCATCTCGTATCGGCGATGTCTGTCTCCTCAGCAGGGAGGTTGAATTTCGCACTCGCGAAATAGTGCCTGCGGCTGTGACAGTCAGCTTGTAGTGGCTTAGGCTCTTTTTGAAAGTGACTGAGCTCAGCTGTTCTTGTCCGGCCTCCTCTTATTCAAATCCCATCCTCATTGCCAGTGTTGTAGAGCGGCAGTAATTATTGAGGCGGACACGGAGCTAACAGTCAAGTAACTTTATTACAAGAATAAAGGGTTGCCGCGGCTGCCGGGCTAACAGGCAGTCAACTGGCGGCAACAGCTGATGCCGTTTGACAGCTCCTTTTATAGCTGGCTGTCAAATGGCATCAATCAATGGGAGTGGTTCGCGCTCCCACCAGGGTGTGGACTGGAGTGAAAACTGCGTATGAATGCAACACAATCAACTTTTAATTGATTGCTGACTGCACTTAAGTGTGTGCTTTATGAATTCAGTAAAACAGTGTAACCAAGATTTAGCATGCTGTATTAACAGAATCACAATCTGATATGAATATTCCAGAGGGAAAAAAACACTTCATGATCCCAACAGGACTTTGCAAACAACAATTAAACCAGTCAAATTGGTTACTTTGGGGAGAACTGCCTGAGACAGAACCCACCTGCAGTTGAGAAAATGCAGGTTATGGAAGGCTATCAGTTCAGGAAGAACAACATAATAAATGCCCTAAATCCATCTCTCCATTCTTTGCTGCACAAATACATCTGCATGCAACATCTTCCACATTAGCTAAGAACAGATCAGCCAAAAACAGATGTGGTCAAGGACAACCTGAAAACATGAAAGTTAATTAAATAAACCACAGATCACACCACATCTTTCCCTGTGATCCTCTTACTGTATCCTGTAACAACATCTTTATTCTGGAAGGCTCACAAGGGCACAGTTTAACCTTCTGCTAAATGATTCAGAGCACAGTTGAACCGGATGTAGAGACCCGTATCTCCATGAAATCGGCCACTTTTAACACTTGCAGGACAAATTTTGTAATATACTTGACGAAGCGAGTTTTTCCAGTTCTTTCAATACACTTTGTGCAATGAGACAAATTCGACGATTCTTCATCTCTTCCCCAGATGGGGAAGATTAGATCATCTCTAGCTGTTCCTGTTTTTAGTTGTTCAGAAAAATGTTCCCCTCTTCTTGTGACACAATTTTGGCCTCAGATTCAATGTAACACTCTTCATCATTGTGATTACTGTTCCGTCCGGAAAGAAGCGCAGGAGACCGGGTTCCAAACAACAACTCTTTATTTCAAACCACTAGGTAAAGAA
>BHFT01019268.1:0-41646 GCA_004320025.1 Laticauda laticaudata
CGATATACGATTCCCAATCCTCTACATCTGGATTGAAGGGTGCGGGCGGCACGTTGTTACCAGCCATCTCTTTCGCTTGGTTCAGATCACCGTGTGCTTCGGTCTCTGCTTCTACGATGATCCCATCTTCGTCGCCAGTGTTCCATCTGGAAAGAAGCGCAGGAGATCGGGTTCCAAACAACAACTCTTTATTTCAAACCACTAGGTAAAGAAACGGAACATAGCCCAAACCGCGGCAGCCCTTTATATAGCGGCTAGCCTGCTGGCTTTTGGCCAATGACAGTTATTTAATTCTTCCCGCCGTTTGGCAGCTTCCCGGATTGGTTCCTAGCGAACCAATCCGTAAGTGGCCTTTTCGGCCAGTCAGAGTGGAGTACTTGGAATCTACCAAGTTCCATAAAGAACAGTTACCTTTGCAGTTAGAAGCAGGATCTGTTGCCTCTTTTAGGCTGGCACTTTCTTACTTGGGATTATCTTTCTAGAGTGGTGGCCCTGTTTAAAAACAGGATTAATGCTTTTCTGAGAGCACACCAGTGCTTTGCTGTGGAGAATCCAATTTAAACCAGGAAAGAGAAATAGATTTTGAAAGCTATTTATTGCTGCTTCTTGTCACTATTGGGAGGGGGGTGGTATTATAGGTTTTCCACTGCTTCTACCATTGTGTGTGAGTATATGTTTCACACACCCATCACCTTTCTTTTGTTATTGCATTTGTATTTTTCCTACCTCCAGTTAGGGCAGCAAATTTATGCCAGCATAACTATTCTGCCAGTTTAAAGATTGAAGGATGCACTTTAATGATGCCAATTGTTCTGTACAGCAGAAGTACCTAACCCCTGGTCTGACACCAGGCCATGGCACGCCAGCAAATAAGTGAAGCCCTATCCACAGGATGCAGGCAGCATGCAAAAATATGCCTCATCCAGACCATGGATAAACCTTTCTCCATGGAACTGGTCCCTGGTGCCCAAAATGTTGGCAGCTGCTGCTGTACAATATCCACTCAGAGAGTCTCAGATTTTAATTCAAAGTCCCAAGCAATATTCAGAAAAACAATTTGATGGCCTATTCTAAAAATGTTATTAAATACATATTTGTTTATTTGGGGCTTAATACGATGGCCACTTTTTCTTTAATTTTTTCTTTAAATGTTATTGGTGATTTACTACGGTGGTGCAGTAGTTAAAATGCAGTAGTTCAGGCTACTTCTGCTGACTGCCAGCTGCCTGAAACTTGGCAGTTCAAATCTCACTAGGCTCAAGGTTGACTCAGCCTTCAAATATATCTCTTGTCATTAACGTCACATCTCCTTTGAGTGTACTCATTTTCTGGAGCTTCATGGATGCATCTATGTACTTAGAAGAGCTGCAGTGGTGCAGTGGTTAGAATGCAGTACTGCAGGCTACTTCTGATCACCGGTTGCTTGCAGTTTGGCAGTACTGGTCTCATGGCTCAAGGATGATTCAGCTTTCCATCCTTCCGAGATGGGTAAAATGAGGACCCAGATTGTTGAGGGCAATATACTGACTCTGTAAAATGCTTAGAGAGGGATGTAAAGCACTGTAAAGTGGTATATAAGTCTAAGAGCTGAGGTGGGATTCCACCGGTATAACAACTGGTTCAGTTATCATGTGCTTTGCGCACATACGTGCATGCACTCCACTTTTAGAAAAACTCTAATACTTACCTTCTACAGCAGTCCCTGTGAATAAAACAGCCAAGGCATGGCAAACCGCTCTGCTGTGCGAATCAGCTGTGCTCTAAACAAAGGGAATAAAGCACAGGAAAGAGCAGAGGTGGGTGGGCCCACATACTCATTGTAGCAAACCAGTTCACTGACAGCTGATTTTCAGAACAAGAGGTTCGGCTGAACTGGTCTGAACCGGTAGAATCCCACCCATGCTCTAGATGAGCAAGGGTCTTCAAACTTGGCAAGTTTAAGATTTGTGGACTTCAACTCCCAGAATTCCTGGGATAATAAGACTGGATGAGGAATTCTGGGAGTTGAAGTCCACAAGCCTTAAAGTTGTCAAGTTTGAAGACCCTTGCTCTAGAGCCTCTTCATCAGCATAACAGAGTTCTTGTAGAGCATCATGGAATTCCTTCTAATATTCACCCGATTCCTTTCTTTTATTTTCAGCTTTCTTTGGTTTTGACAAAGAGCAGGTTCTCCCATTTCACTTCTCCTCAGAGAAGCTTTATCTAACTAGCAGTTAAGGATGGATAGAGGCATGCAGCCATGATAAAACTGTCTTCATGCTGTTGCCCTCCCAATTCTGTGCCAGGCTCAGTAGCCTATCAAGAATCCATTTGTTCAGAATGGTGAGTTGAAGATGCTTTGTATTTCAAGCCGTGTGTGTGTGTGTGTGTGTGTGTGTGTGTGAATATATATCCCCTCTCTGATATATTTGCACTGTAATGGGACATGAATGAGGATTCATTCTTATCTGCCATAAAAATTCTAATCCAGCTGAGCCATAAATCTTTGCCAAGTCTAGTTGAGAAGCTGAACTAAGACTTCTGTGTTTGGAGATCAGTGGTTTTCTGCCAAGCCCAGAGGCAAAACTGACAAAGGTGTTTGTTTGTTTTTTTGACTGGCAGGGCTACCCTTTATTTATTGCAGCTCTGTTCTATCCATTGAGTTGACATGATCAAGGGGATATATCAGGAAGGTACACTCACAGGCTAGCACAGATAAATCAGGCGAAGGGGTTCATTATCCAAAGCAACATTTTACTGCAGGGCAAATTTTGCAGCATTTTTCTAGATACATTTTTTAGTTCAGACTCTGTAACTTCTGAATAAGTTTAAGATCTCATAATTTTAAGATCTCATTTTGCAGGCATTTATTTACAGTTATTAATCTAAAACAGTGGTGTAGACACTCTTAATTCTACTGATGCATTGCATCCTCCAATTCCTGAAAGCAGTCTTGACTCTACCAAAATAAGGCTAACCCAAATATCAAGATTGGTCCTATCTACAATATAAAGGTTCCCCTTGGATTTGCTCTCATGGTTACCCTGACCTTTTTCAGCCTGAGGCCATTTGGAAGAGGTTGGGTATACTTCTGATAATTCCTAGCTATGATGGTGATGATGATGTAACTTATGATGAAATCAATGTTCTCTTCAGAATAATGTCAGCTTTCTTGAAATTAGAAATAAAATTAAAGGGGGAAAATATGTTGCGGAATCCAAATGAAAAGATGTAATGATTATTATTGTAACTACTTAAAGATTATTGTTTATTGGGAATTAAGATGAGGAATAAAGGTATATTTTAGCCACTGAGGTGTCACACTCAAAGCAGTAAAAGGGGGGAAACCTATACTTGTTTCTTTTTCTTTTGTGTTAAAACTTGCATTAATCTAGAATCTATAGAATGTGTGTTGGAAAGAAAATATGACAGATTAAAGAACTACTTAAATTAATAAGCTAATACAGACTATTAAAAGGAAAGGGGAGACATTGGTAACTTTTTATTATTATTATCAGGTAAACATATATTGTTTATGTTTATTTTTAAAATAAATATTAAAGGAATATATTTGAAATAATTGAAATGAAACGAAAAGATGTTTGAGATTAATGTAAGAGACTTGGATTAATTTGCTTGTTTCTCTCCTTTCTGAAAGTTTGGAATGGAAAAAGTAATAATAGAATAAAGTATGCATATATGAATGTATAATTATTGTCATATTTGTATGTAAAAGTGATGACCTGGAAATATGTTGTCCACTAAAATGAGCTTTTTGTTTTTATGTGAAAAATTGAATAAAATTTGTTTAAAAAAAAGAATAATGTCAGCTTGTGTAAAAAATTAATGATTGCAGATTGGTTGTGAATATAGGATACTACACAATTCAGTGTTTTTTTTAAACATCTGAATATACTTCCCCCTCCCCCCAAAAATGACACTACTTTCCTGTTGTTTTTGTATATTTTATTAGCGGTGTACGTAAGTATGTTTGTATCTCTTTTTCTTTCTCCTGGCAATACTGACTGCTAGGTTAATTATTTTAAATATAAATTTTCTGTTTACAGTAACTACTAGGTTCTGTCCCTTCTTTTCACAATAAAAATAATCAATATTCATGCCAATATTGTCTTAATAAATTATCACATTTTGATTTTTCAGGATGACATATAGATCTGTACAAAGAACCCCATATCACAAAAGCATTCACAGTGCATAAGGTCACAGTCATTGAAAAAATAAATCATAATTTTATCTCTGTGATTTAATTTACAAAGTTATCCTTTCTATTCTCCCGGCAGCACTATAAAAAGCACCTCATCATTTTTTCAGGAGAAGTAGGACCATCATCCCACAGACTGGGATGAACAGGCTAAAATGCTTACTTGAGAGTGAGATAGGTAGAATCCAAATTTGATAAATAAATAAAAATAAAACCTCTCTAAATCAGGAATCATTCTGTACTCGTGTATATCTCCGATTTCTCTCCCCCAACAAAGACACTTTTATGGAAAGATTTAGCAAAATTCTGGGAAGAAAACTGTTGTTTTCTGGGGAACTGCATTTTTTTTTACAATTATACAGATGTTTGATAAATACAAATTATATTCTTGCTGTAAATAACAACAAAAGCAGCAATTCATTTCCGAAAAGACCTTGGTCTTTTTTGGAGGATATGGTTCTACTAATATTTTTAGATTTCATCACAATTCTAGGCTGCTAATATTGGGTAAACAGAATTTAAGAGAGCAATATTCTTTTGGGGAAAATTAAGTCTCTCCCCAGGGACAAAAAGAGGCCAGCAATTACTATTGTTTGCTTAAAGTGCTCTGAATTTCAGGACAGCAGTGGCTGGGGAGGAAGGAATAAGTCATGCATTACAAAGACAATGTAAAGCACACACAAAAAAAGAATCATCTGCAGTGTTAATTATAGTTAAACACCCCCCCCCCCAGGCCTTGCTTCCATTTACTAATGCTTGGAATTTGAAGAAAATGAAAAAAGCAGTGTTGTGTGGTTGTCACACAAGTTCTGCCCCTCTCGTCTTTTTGATGAAAACCTTCAGTCCTGTGACATCTTTGTTCTCGGGCTGTGGTTTTTAAACAATCTTCCACAAAAGCAAAGTTTATTTGATGCAAGTTTCAGAAGAGCAAATTAAGATTGGAAAGAATACACAATGCAAGCTTCCCTGAAAAATGTTGGTTTTGTATTATCAATCTATTTTCCATGCAATGTGCAGTTGCATGAAAATTAGGGTGTCCTTCAAGTCAGAGAGATTCTCAAGGTGTTAGAATTATTCTTCTAACAATGATGGTCTTAGAATTGCAGCTTATCCACAATTTCCATTCAGCTTTGCAGAAAAGGTTTTGATTAGATGAGAATATATGTAAATAATCCCCCTCCTGATTTTCTGAGGACAGAAACTGGGTTTGCTGTCAAGTTTAATCCTAAAGCCCAAATTGGAACAGAATATTTATTTATCCTTAAAATGTCTCACTTAAAGAGGGTCTTTCTTAGGGCCTGCCAGTCGCAGACTAGTCAAAATGCAGAGAATATAATATCTTTCTCAGTACAGAATAAATTTACGAAGACAACTAGTGATTTTTCAAATGACTTGGGAAAAAAGATTTAAGATTTATACTTTTATTATATAACTCTTAGTTCACAGCATATTAGGGTCCTTCTCACACTCTCCCAATCCCTTTTGCCACCCACCATCTTTCTCCTCCCAATTCCAGATATTTATTTATTTATTTGATTTGTCAATTGTTTACAAGATAATGAGATTCATTATCCGAAAATGAGATTCATTGCTGGATTTGAGAATATATTAAGGATCCTCTGATAGCATGAAGTTCATCCATGCTGTTTAGAAGTTCTAAAGGTGGTAATAGAGATTACACGCAACTACCTAAATAGGGCATTTTAGGACAACCAAGCTGCATATATTATTCACTTGCTAGATTTTTCTAGATCAGTAATTTAGATCATTCCCCCCCCCTTTTTTTTTGTTTTACTCTTTTGAAGTTAACGGCACAAATAGCAAAGCTGAAACTACTTAGCTTTTATATGTTGAGTTATTATCTAAATTTAAATTTAAATCAATTGAATTTAAAATGTGGAAGATGAAAGCCCAACCTGATTTATAGTATGTCTGTATACAATCCACTATTTTATTAAGGTTCAGGCTGCACAAACTCTACCTTCTTTAAATGTCTTTATGGCAGTCACATAGTTTGAGATAGTTTGGAAATGAAGGAGCAAAGGAAGCCCTCTGCAATTTAAATTTTAAGGTGCTGTAATTTTAATAGGGTAAGTCTTTGGTTCACATCGGTACAAACATTCATCTTCTGCTTAAAAGTATTTCTTGCATTAATATTAACACTTAAGACAGTATAATTAAATACTAATTCAAAGGTTGACAGAAATGTATTATCTTCATTTCGAGAAAAAATGACATTAAAAAGAAGCAGCAAAGACAAGTGCCAATTGTAATTTTCACAATTGGTGGATTTTGGTAAAATAAATATAACTTTCTGAAGCACGGTCAGTATCAAAATGATTTTTAAAAATATATAAATGTAAATCTTCTTTTCATAATTTTGTGTTTTAAAATACACTGAACAAGGACACACATCTTTTCCCCCCAAGCTTTAAATTATATTGTTGTTTTTAGTTGTTTTGTTGTTTGCATTTTATTAGCCACTGTGAATTGTTATTCAAGAAGCAAAGCAAAGTAGAATTCAAATCATAAATAAAATCAAGAAAGTTGGTGCTTGGATGTTGTAATGAATATTAGAAATAATATAAAAAGAAGCTTGGTATGACAGCAAATGATAAGGAAGCTGGAAAAATTGATCAAATGATAAGTGGACCAACTCTCTTCCAAGCTGACCTGCAATCCAGGATCAGAAGGCAGATCATTACAAGTCAGGAAAAGAAACACAAAAAATGCAAAAGTGAAGCTTGGTCTCGCGGTACTTGTCCAGATACGATATTCTTAGAATTTGAGGATGATTTCCAACGAAAGATTATAATCATGTCTCTAGCAGCAATTTTCAACAAAAAATAACAACACAAAGCATTCTGCTTTGCTAATTATTTTGAGATAGCTGAGGGTGGAAACATACTGGTAGATGAGATATTTTAAAGAGAGAATTGAAGTGGCTTGAGAGACAAATTTCCCTTCCTTAGTGCACAGATTTTCATTTTGTCCCATTTTGATTCTGTTCAAATTGCTTCTTAATGCATCTATGCATACACTCTGATAATGTGAAACTAATATGGAAGGGAATAAATTTCTGAAAGAAAATTATAGAAAGGAAAAACAACAAACAATATTGTATTTACTGGAGACAATAACGACAGGAATATATAAGCATAAGCATATTTGTTTTCTTAGAAAACTGTCCACAAGGATGAGACGAATAAAAATATCTTAAATCTGTGCGATTTAATATTTAGGGTAAAAGGACCATAATTTAATTAATAATATGGTGAAATGAATGTGGTTTCATTAAAGTGAGCTTTCTGTATAAGTTCATCCGATGAGTTTGTCTTTATTGCAAGTAAAAACAAGTTCTTTCTGTTTGTGAGAGAAAGTGCAGCAAAATTCTTCGTATTACATTGTGCCGACAGGGGGGAAAAGTCAATATATATTATATTTCATTTTTAGATCACTAATTGCATTAAAAATGCAAAGCAAGAATTTGAGACCAACTTGACAAACTATTTAAAAATATAAGCAAACTTGGTGTTTCCAAAAAAACTCACAATGGTCTTAATCATATGGATTGTTTGTAATCCCATAATTTATTCTGAGAACTAAAAAAGAAAATTACCATGTGCACTTTTCCTCGCTGTCATAAATATTTTCATTTGGCAAATCATATGCATGTGTGAAGGAGGAATAAAATGTATTGTGGGGGATATTGAGAATGAAAGTAGTTTGGCAACTGAATCAATTATTTAGAAGGCTGGTGAGCTCTAAGTTGCTGGAAATCTTGAAGCAGAGGCTGAAGAGCTGCCTCCTGGATATACCTTAGTTCAAGATATTCTGTGTCAAGCAGACAGGTGAGCATAACTCACCTCAATGGCTTTTTGTTTACAGATATGGCAAATATAATAACCTAGGATAAAGCCAACTGTATTGCTTTGTGTCTAAAAGGAATCAGCAATATAACAGACCAGGTACAAATTAACACCCTGTGGGCAAATAAAGTTTTGTGATCCAAACTAGAACTAAGGAGAAATTGTGAGTGCTTCATCACTGGAGCCTTTTAAGGAATTTGGACAACCATTTGTCTGAAATGGTATAGGATCTCTTGCTTGAACAGACGATTGGCCAAGAAGACCTCCAAGGTCCCTTCCAACTCTGTTAATCTGTAAACCAGGTCTGTCAAACTCCTGGCCCATAGGCCGGATGCCTCACATGCTGGCCACGCCCATGCCCAGTTTAGTGAAGGGGGAAAAAGTCCCAATATATCACGTGATGCCATTGTGCCGATGTGAGTTTGGCACCCTTGCTGTAAACTAAGATTTCTTAAAGTGCAACTTTTGTGTCCTTTTGCCACAAGAAGTTAGATTTATGTCTAGAATCTGTAGCTTGCCTACGAAGTCCAAGAAGAGAGAAGCAGGTAAAAACCCCATCTTTCATTGTCTAAAATGAGAGAACTGCACAAGAATATTACACATCTTGTTTTCACTATTCAATCTTCTTATGGCTTTCACAGAAAACATGAAATAGAAAGTGAGTTAACTCCTGTTTAGAAGTTTCCTCTGTTGCTATTATGAAAAGTCTCTGTTTTGTGAATAAGGAATATTTGGGGGCATGACATACAGCATTTATAATAATTTATCCAATCAAAGAAAGAGGCAGAGGTATTGTAGTCTCACTTATTACTTCAGATATAGTGCAGTATAAATATCCAAATGCTTATACATTCTGCTCAGGAAGACTGCTGTCCCCTTGTGTAAAATGCTGGAAATACCAGATTAAAGTGCTGACAATGAAAAATGCTGAACAATGCTTTTCCTAATAAAAGGAATTATATTTACATATTTTTTTAAAAATTGTTTATTTCATATCAGACAGTGTTGTATCCACTTAAACCAGTTGTAAGTTGTTGTTTACTGGATCTCAGGGGGAAAATCCTTGCCTATTATTTTTCCAGTCATAAAGGGCAAAGCATGTCATTTCTGCTTTTCCTGTGCCAACCCTAGGAAGAAGGAAATTCGTCAGACACCTATTACTATACTAAAGCTGATTTGTGGGTTCCAGTTGCTATCCCTATCAATACTGATATTAATTATAGAGGGTAAAAGTTTCAGAATTTCTCCCTTTGCATAAAAAACTATTCGGAACGAGTGGTGAATGCTTTATATCAATTGACAGCAATTTTTTGCAAATAATCTTATTTACCCAACATTTTTTCAATATCATAAATGTAGTGTGAATAATTTTATTTTGTAAATGAACTATAAATCTGGGCAATTTGAATGCATACATGTATAGAAGAATGGGAAGAAATAATTCAAAAGGTATGAATGACCAAAAAAAAAATGCCCCTGAACCTCTCTCTCAATACTGGTACAGATATGTAAATGCCTCTGGTCTGCTTCTGATATATACACACAAATTTTATTATAAATCATTTCCCCATTTTGCAACTAAATTTTGAGCAATTTCACACTGTGCATTGTTAGGATTACCCTAAGCATGTGATAGCCAGGTGTAGAGAATTATTATCATAGGCTGAAGCTATGCATATGTAAACATGATCTTCATATATTCCACCTATGGAAGACTGGGTTTTTTGCTACTGCTGCAAACATGCCACGTCATGTGAAATAACCCTGAGACTGGGTTCCCTTTAGAATTCTTGTGTTTGAAGTTAAATTGAATCTCATGGCTCATTTATGCTGAGTGCATCAGACAACTGACTAAGGATTATGTCAACATGTAACTTTCTTTTAGATGCCAATTACTGTATTTATCTCATTTTATCAGGGAGCAAGGTATTTAAGGGCAAGACTTTCTCTCTCTCTCTTTCATATTCTCCCTTCTTTTCCAGAAGTATTCCTGTGGTTACTGTGAATTCATAATATTGAGATCACAATGAGATTGGCTTCATTATCTTATATTGTTACATGAATTTGTATGGTTTTGGCTTAGTGTAAATTCAACCACTGGGAATTGTAATCCTTAGTTTACGACCTTAGTTTATAGTCTAACATGTTGTATGAATCTAAATGTTTGTGATTTAAATAATAAAATACAGTTTAGTGTGTGAATTAGGCAATATAGGATAAAATAATATTTGACTTCTGAGAGGAATATTAAACTGTAGTGGCTTGAGTTGGGTGCTTGGAACTCTTATATTGGGAACATCATGATTTGTGAATAGAGATACTGTTAATCTGCTGGAGTATCTGTCCCATCCTCAATAAACTGTAAGTGATTATATCCATTTTTCAATTCCTTGTGAAAAACTGTATTTCTTTCTGACAGAAGTACAATGCTCTGCTCTTTGGAACTTTGCCTAATGCTTGTGCATGCAAAAATATATTTAATATGGTTTGAAATTCATATTCTTCAGCCATTCAATATACATTTACTGAGCAAAGATTAAAAAATAAATTATGTACAAAGGTAAGCTGTGCTTCTAGAAATTTCTGCAATCTTCAGCATTTTAATAACATTTGAAAAGTGGTAATGTTTGTGATGAATGAGATGGAATCTTCATTGTTGACTTAGAATTGACAATAAGACATATCTGTAGTTTCCATTTCATCTTTCGGTATTTCTCACAAAGCTTACAAATTGAGGCAGTGGGTAAATCTTGGGAAAGCTCATGTCCTTGTGTCAGGTTTTATATAAGAGAAGCATAAAAAGAGAAATGGGATTTATCCTGTCTCCCTGCTGCGTTAATATCCCAAATCTTCTGAAATTTATATTTTATAGACTGAGGTTTCCTTTCCATTATACTCATAAATACCCAAATATATTTTATTTGTGAGAGTCACTAGTGATATGGGAAAAAACAGATTATGACTCTAGCGAACTAAGAAGTTAACTGAGAGATAATGTAATGGCAATGAGTGTTATTGCATTCCTGTAGATATTCTGATTTTTTGTTTTTTTTCCATGCAGTTGGAGATTGCTTAAAATGAAAACTTTCAAATTTAACCAGTTTTGTCTCTAACATTTTACTGGACAAATAATGAAATATGTAAGAGTTCCCAGGAGCAGCTGGCTCAAGATTGTCAAGGCTTGATGAGAGACTGAACTTTCGATCAAAAGGGGATTAAAGTAAGTTATGAAGGAAATGATCTGTGCAAATACTCAGTGCTTTGAATCAACCCACAGAAATTCAAAGCATCAGAATAACTCAACAAATTCAGGAATATAAATAAAATACATCTAAATCAATTCACATTAATTGAATATTTTCCTCACATGTGCACATGCACTTTAAGGCCTGAATTGGTCCTAACAGAGTCCATTCCTATTGGAGGCTCTATTTGAATTGATTTAGGTGTCTGAATTAAATTTATCTCCTGAAATAATTTAAACATCTGCATTGAATCACACCTCACTCACGTACCTCAGAAGAACATCTGTGCACATTGGACCATGTTCTATAATTATCTCAATGTACATGCAGATACTAGATTTCCAAAGGACAGCAGACTTCCCCCCACCATATTCTGCTGGCCAGTTTTCATGCAATCCACCATTCTGATTTTAAAATAAGATAAAACTGGGGATTGTACAATTATTGTTTGGTGTGTGTGCACATATGCACGCAAGCAGATAGATAGATAGATAGATAGATAGATAGATAGATAGATAGATAGATAGATAGATAGACAGACAGATAGATATAAATACTTCCAAATTCATCGTTCACTTAGGAAGAGTTGGAAGGCATCTCAGTTATACATTCCCTCCAGATCATTACCATCACAATCAATTACTGAGCACCCAAGGTTTTCCATTTTCCTCTAAGATTAGAATTTTCACTTACTGGTGCAATTTTCTAACTTGTCAACATAATATTCATAATATTCATTTATTCTAGATATTATCCATTGTTCTTCACTGACTGTAAAACAATTTGATCTTTTTCCAGCACAGATATTTATCCAGTTTGCCATATTTTAAGTTCCATGATTTTCAGAATGACTTGATCATAGTATTGTATTATCATTTTCCATCTTTTTCTTAGTAAAACTGTTGTATCTTTCAAAAACATTTTTAAAAGATGATAAATTACTATTGAAGATGATCTCCTCAGCATTGTTGGAACTTGTGTATAAACAGAGCATTTAAAGAAGGAAAACCAAGATTCTTCATGCATATAAGCATGTAATCACATGACATAGCTGAGATCCTCAAAATGAGGCAAGGTAGAATCTTGAATCTACTCTCTTTTCCTCTTCTTTGAAGACCTATGTGTCATCAAATGGAAAATGTGTTTCCATGGCAGACGTGATATCAGTTTGATATTGATGATGCTCAAACCAGAATGGAATCTGAAATGGGGCACCACCTTTTAAAACCTCATACAGAGCTGCAGGAAGTACAGTTGAATGAGGGTACCTGATGAAGAAAGAGGAGGTGGAAGAACAGATGACAAAGCCTTAGCAGTCTTGATATTGTGTGTTGTAAAGAAAAATGTTCTTTCCTCCCAAATAAATTGCTTCTAAGTTGATAAAGCAGGAGAGACACTGTGTTCTTGAGTTGAAGTGTAAAAATCTCTCCTGACACTTATAGCAAAAAAGATCCAGATGACACCTCTTGGCTTTGCTTCTCAGTCTTCTCGGCACATTGGGAAGTTGACAAAAGTGAAGACATTAAATTCTATCAGTATCGAGAAACACAAGAAAATTACATAGAGGGTGAGCACATAGACTCCCAATTTCCTGTCAAGTTTCCATTTATTTAAGTGGATCCCGCCAACCTGTAAGAACATGAGGAATGAATTATTTCAGATTGAAAGCAATATATACTGCAGGCTAATAGAAATAGCACTTCAAATGAGAATTTTAGAAATAATTCAAGGAAACTAATTTCCATGACCTTTACAACTAGAGAAACTCTAAATCCTATAATACAAAATATTTGTGGAAGAGTTATTAGGAAATATTAGTATAAAAAATTGCTAAGCTACCTGAACAAACTGTCTGTTGTATTATACCTGTATCTAGCTTCACTGTATCATCTGACTCTATTTTTTTAATTCATCAAACTTTAATTTTATTCCATCCTTTTCCCTACTTCATATGTTTTATGAGTTCTTCTCTGTATACACATTGGACCTCAGTTTACACAACAGTCCCATTTACTATATGTTAAGCAGAGGATGTGACACTTTCTGGTGAGAGAGAAGTTCCCTGAGGATTGGCTCCACCACAAGTCCAAAAGCTTAGAAGAGTAAACCTCTGGTCTCAGTGACTGACCCAGATTGGATCCTGAGGATGTGATTGCTAAAAGTTGTCTGGTAAATTCAGGAAATCCAGAACTTCTAGCACCATTTATGTCACGTAAGTATTTTCTCAAATGACATAAATTCAACAGACAACATAACACCTGGATGTACTGTTAAACCAAGGTTTTATTTCATACAAGCTTTTTAATGCACATATTTTTGCAAATTTTACAGCAATTTGTTTTTCCAATCAAAGCTATAAATTATTTTTACAAATGTAAGTTTCTTAATAGTACAACTAACTTGTAAAATCTGTTAAATGTATATGTTTACTAAATAATAGTTACATTTTGCATGGCAAATATAAGTTTACTATTAAATAAGTTTTATCTCATCTCTAGATATGTGATATTAATATGACTGGGTGCAGAAATAAATTAATTCATCAGTACACTTACGGTAAGGGCTACAGACCCCAGGAGAAGCACAACAGAATAAACTAGTCCTTTGCTGTTTATCTTAACCTATGAAAATCAGAAAAGACAGGTTTAAAATACTTGCCATATCTCAAGAATACAGTCACTAGAAAATATAAGATAGAGGATGTAAAAACAATATACTCATGATTTCATCTCTAATTAAGTCAACAGGCATGTCTGTTGAACAGAAGGAAACAGATTTAATCTTGCAAAATAGGTTTACTTCAGAGGGAAGATCCATTCAGGAATCCAAAATGCAAAGGAAAAAACAGTTGAACATTTTTGAAGGGGGCACATTGGTTATGATAATGACAATATTAGAGACAACAATATTAGTCAAAGGTAAAGAATTATACTGAACATCTAATGGCAGTTGGAGAAGCCTTAAGACGCACAAGAAACAAGAGATTTCATGAGAAATTGATTCGTATTGGTTCCTACTGGAGGCTCTGGAGAAATTCAGCAACAGAGTGGTCAATGTCTGGAATACTTTCTTCCCCAAACCCCAAAAACTTTAACCTTAGACTGTCTACTACTGACCTCACCCCTTTCCTAAGAGGTCTGTAGAGAGCATGCATAAGCACCAAAGTGCCTACCGTCCCTGTCCTACTGTTTCTTTTTCTTATATGTACTCATTTCTTGTATTCATAACTATGTTTATCCTTATACCTATTATCTTGTAAGCAATTGATAAATCAAATAAATAAAAATAAATAAAAGATACAACACATTGCAGAGACCTCTGTGTGCTACACATGCTTCTAAGATATTTTGTCATCTTATTACAGGATCAGTTGTAACCTTGGCCAAAAAAAGAGATGTAGTTTGGAAAAATAGTTTTATGGAATTTTTGCATAGAGATTTGTGTAATGATATTTAGGGTAGCTTTTCTGAACCTTGGCACAATTCCAATATGATCTTACTTCAAATTCCAGCATCATTGGCCTTCATGGCCAAAGTCTCGTTGAGTACACTGAGAGCTCTTGTCCCAGCTCACAATGCATCTAACAGATAATCAAGCTGGGGAAAGCCATACCATAATCAAGTGATACCATAATCAAGCCATACCAAAATAACTATTTGTTTTATTCAATCGTATTTTCTGTGACAAAAACTTTGAACAGATTTATTTACATCTAGATACATACGTATGAGCCATAATGAACTGCCATAGTCTGTAAACCCCATGGAACTCCAAGCCCCACAAGAATGTCAAACACGTTGCTTCCAATCGTATTGGACACTGCCATGTCACCTAATCCTGAAAAATAAACATTTCACAATTCAAAGCCATTTTCATTTGCACAATGATTTCTTTACAACAAGCATTTAGCAGGGAGGATAAGCTTTTCTCCTCTACCAAAAGGCCACATTTTGAGATAATGAATGTAAACTGTAGTAGACCATAAATTGGCCAGGATTCCCTACAATAATTCTTCAGAGAATTATTAATTAATTAATTCTTCGCCAATTGTTTTTAATTGAGGGAGAGAAAAGGCAAGTTAGGTATATACTTAACTGTAGTTTACAGTATATATCTAACCAAATTACAATACATACCTAACTGTAACTGGGCTTAAAACCAAAGAATGTTGTAATCCTGAGATACTCAAAAGTGTTGACTCCAGAAGAAGGTCACATACTATATTTGGAATCTCAAATTTTAATTCAATAAAATTAGTTCTGTTGAGCAGAGAACAAGGGGCTTCTTCCAACATTATGGAATTCTGTGTGGATTCCCACATAAAGCAATATACCCCTTTCAATGTAATGATCCTATGAATTCCAATAATTTCTATGGGGAATTATTATTTTTTGCAAATATCAAATTTGACTGTTTATTGATCAAGCATCAATACAGACTCATTAAAAAATGGATAAAATCTAGTCTATTTTGACTGGAATAGCAAGTTGATGAAAGCATAAAACAGAGATTCCTGATTAATGGAAGGCAGATCCTAAGCTTATTTTTACTTAAATATTTTTGTTTAAACATCTGAGATTTAATCAATTAAATCTACACAAGATTAATGCTAGTGAAATAAAACACCTTTTGATTATATTTTACACACGTTATATTTAAAGTAAGCAATATTTTAAAAGAAGCATATATAAGAGAAGGGAGAATGGTGTTTTAAATTGGTATTTGTGATCCAAACTTTACTTATGAATTGGCATTACAAATAATAGATACAGAATAAAATATTGAAAAGGCTAGCACCCCCTTATAAAATGTGTACTAACACCTTTCTCTCTTGGAGATGTGTATCAATATATTTATCTCCAAAGGATTTGAGGTAGATTTTAGTCAGTCCAAAAAATTGTAAATAGATTAGTTATGTTTTTCTTTTTTATTATTATAAAAAAATTATTTGGGTTTTCACAAAACATAATACAAGTAAAATTTCTTCTTTTGAGAATAGCATAGTCCTGGGTTATCACTTCTCCATACAGACACAAATTCAATTTCATATTCATCTTTGTGTTCTATTCCATATCTTATTTTATTACTATTTTAACATTTTCCCTTTCCCTTAGTTTTCTCAATCTTTTAATTATCTCATTCCTTTCTAAATTCAATCTATATATATCTTTTTCTAAGTTTTCAATACCTTTTCTAGTCATCATATTTATACTTTTGTCTGTCCTGTTTTCAATTTCATATTTTCTTTCTTCATTAAACAAATTTTTCTGCTGTACGTTACAATTGGAATGTATGACACATTTTTGTATCTTTTAATTTTTATCCATTTCAGCTCTATTTGAACTTCAATTTATGTCTTTACAATTATAAACATTCAATATATAACACATAACTTCCAGTTGAATTATGCTTGGTACATTCTTAAAATACACACTAAGTTCTTAAAGAGAATATTATGTGTAACAATAATAAATAATACTTATTCTATTCCAATTTCAGCTCTTTCATTAATGTTTAGTTTAATACTTTGACATCTTTAATATTCTTTTCATTAGGATATCATACTTCTAGGAACACTTTATAATATTTCCATAATCTTTCATGTTTCTTTCATATTCCTCTTCCACTTAAATTTTATAACACATTTAATAATAATTAAAAATGTTCCCCTCCTTTCTAATTCCATTCTCACATTCTCTTTATTTCATTATTTATGAAACATTTTCCACCACATTACAATGAATATTTTTATCTATCATTTTAATCACACTTGTTTCATATTTTCAAAGTTCATTTTCTATTTCTAATATAACAATACATCTTAATATACCCTTGCAGAATCCCCCTTCAATTAAGTTTTCACCCATTATCTCTGTGTCTTGTACATTTTTTCCGGTTTCTCTATGTCCTGTTTCTGTCCTTTATAATTTCTTTTCCTTTCCCTCTTCTCCCTGTTCTTCTTCCTTCCCTTTTTGACCCCTTCTCTCTCGAATTCTGATTCTCCTTCTGTAATCCTCTCTTCTGTTTCTTCCTAATATTGTAATACTTTTTCAAACTATTTTTTAGTTGTTTTTCAGATCTTAAATTTTTCATTCTCTTTCCCCCCTTCCCTTCTTTCCCCACATAGAAATACTTTGGTCATTGAAGATGGCTTCTTCTTTTGTCCCCCCCCTTCTTGTTATTTACAGGCATTTCTTGTTGTTTCTCATCGTTCAGGCATCTCAATTTCTAAAAAATTGAAATACGAAGCTAAAAGAACCTCTTCCTTCTTGTAACATCTTCTTCTGTTTCTTAAGTTTCCATTCTCAATTTTTCCAGAGTGATACCAATTTAAAAACTTTTTAAACAAATTACCCGATTTAATTTTTAGTCCTTTAAATCCAATAGCCAAAATCCAAAAATCACCAAGTAATCCAAATAACCCAAAGCTGTTTCTTTCTTGCTTCTTTTCCACTTTCTCTTCCTGGGTTCGCTTATTCTGTTACAAAGTTTTCAATTAAAATTTATCTTTTAGGAATCTTGTTGAAGTTTCACTGTTAATTCCTTTCACTTCCAGGTGGTCTTCTCCAATTTTTCAGATCCTACCCTTTGTTTTTTTCCTTCTTTTAAAAGTTTTATGAGAATCCAGAAATCTTTGTTTTCCCTTTGACATTTTATTTTCAGCTTAAATACCTGTTCATGTCAAAATGGATTTTTTGCCGGTTTCTTGCTTTCAATCTTAGTTGTCATAATAAGAAGAAAAGAAAAAAAAACCAAATCCCTTCCCTTCCCTCTCTCATTCGCCGCTTCAAAAATTCTTCTTGGGGAATGTTGTTCTTTATAATTCAAATTCCAGGGTACCTTGTATTGTTGTTTTTCCAGTTCGACCCGGTCAGCCAGAAACATTCTCTTCTTATCTTCCTCCTGCACATTCTTTTCTGGTCGGGTTCTTCTTTGAGGTGGTCATTTCTGACCACTGCTGAAACTGCCTTCGGGAAAGGGAGTAAGGCCAGCTGGGGAGGAGAGATGCGACTCTCCTTGACCCTGCTGGAAGTCTCCCCCCTCTTCACCACCTCTGCAGGTGGTGAAGAGCCCTGAAACCAGGTGGCGCGGGGTACTCCAGTGGTGAGCACAGATCAAAACTGCGCACAATCGCAGATTTTGGTCTGTCGCCGAAGAAGCTCAAACCAGAAGTCAGATTAGTTATGCTTTTCGATGAATTTGAATGGGATAATGGTTCATTGCATCTGGATCCCCGCAAAAGTCTTTTTTCAAAAGGCAAGTGGACTTCCTTTGTTTTTCCTTGAAGACGTTTCACTTCTCATCCAAGAAGCTTTTTCAGTTCTGAACTTCATCACTTCAGAACAGAAGAAATTTCTTGGATGAGAAGCGAGATGTCTTCATGGGAAATAAAGTTCGGAAAAAGCCCATTTGGGACAACCATAACCTGGATGACTGAGAAATCTTCATAGACATGCTTCTGGAGTAGTGACTTAATTAACTGATTCAACTTTCATTCCTATTTCGACACACATCACTTATTACACTGAAATCATCTGTTCATTTCCCATAATATTACATTTTCCCCCAAACACAGCTTAGTCTTCAGTTTTGCCATCCGTTGTAATTTTAAAAAATGTGTTAAAAATGTCATGAATTTTTAGGCTCACACTTTCATTTAGACTATTTTATGCATTTCGAAAGCACAAAACTACAGTGGTTTGTAAGTAATTTCCTCCTACACAGTATTTTCTCTTATATCTCTTAACACATACATATTTTGTATACAGGTTTTGCTGATCAATTTTGTATACATTTTAATCAGAGGACTGTAATTTAAATTTAAAAACATTAGAAAAACTGAAGGATGCCCTCATTAATTTAGGCAATTCAATTTAAGTATTTAATTTAGGCAATTCAAATTACATTAGTCTGTATTGAAAAACCTGAATGAAATGAAGGTGATTTCAGCCCCATCTCTATATCGATAATGTAAGAGCTCTGCTTACTGATGCAGCAAACAAGCACAGCATTTATCTGAAATCAGTGCAGCCCTTACCTTGTCTTGCTACTATTAAACTGGCCATGCAGTCTGGTACACTAGTCCCTGCAGCTAGGAAAGTAATGCCCATGATAACATCCGGAATCCCAAGAGTGTAACCAATCACTGTTACCTGTGCAACAATGGAAAACAAATTGTTGTAAACAATAAGAGCATTCTGACTCTTAGACCTTCTTTAACTGCTTGAGCAAGTGGGTGTTAAAATGAAACAATCTAACAAACACAAGAATTTATCATGCTACAACAAATTAGCAGCCATAAACTGACTATGTAGAACATATTCCTAAATCTAACATCTTCCTAAATCTAACATCTGCTATACATGTTGAATTTCCACTCATTCTTGCAAAGGTCATGCCTGCTAGTTGTGACAGCAACTCTAGGACAATATCTTGAGGATACCTCACCACAGAAGTCTAATCCTACGACACAGTAAAAATGTTTTGCAGCTTCTAGGGATAACCTGTTTTGTATATGTATTGATTTGGTGTCTGGATTACCATCTTGTAATTGTCACATAATTCTTTTTTTTTTACATACATTTTATTATATTTATATTTACATATTTTTATGTTTGTTATATTGGGAGCTGCCCAGAATCAGTTGGAATCGAGCAGCATCAAAATCAAATCAATAATCAAAACTGAGGAGAAAAAAGTTGTTTTTTTTTCTTTCTTGTTTTATTTTTCTTTTACATTGTACAATGAATGTGCATATTAGGAATGCAGAAACTATGTACGATCATAATCTTTACTTAGTTATGCCTAAACTGGTTCTGCTGGAATTTCAAAATTTCAAACTAATTATCATCAAGGAATATTTTTTTCCTCCATGAAGCAGAAATTTAAAGAAAGCATAGAAATTAATGTACATGGTAGTAACATTTGAGATCAAGTCTACACTTTGTCATGCAAGATTACCTCATGGGATTTACTGCTTTACTTGAGGATTAAAAAAGCAAGAAACATTCATATATTCTGTCCTGTGTTGCTTGGATTAAACTAGGATCAATGAATTGTTACTAATTGAGATTAATAGTACATAGTTTTCTGGATAAGATGCTCCATGGTTCCATCTCTGGACTCCAATTCTAAGAATTCCTAACAGCATTAGCAATAACTGTTTGGGCTTTTCTAGAATTTACAGATCTAGCATATCTAAAGGATACCAGATTGAGATTAAGATTGGATTAAAAATCAAATAGTAATCCAACGAATAATCAGACCATCTTCAACTTTGAGAAAAGAAGGATCTCCACCTGGCCTTAGCTGAAATCCAAATGTGGGACTATGACACAAGATTTATTTTTCCTAGTTATTGAAAAAGATGCTATACAAGTCAATGTCAGCCTTTGTGAGTTGATTAACAGATTGTCTTAACAGGCTCCAGAAAGCTAGTTGTATTGGAGGACAAGACATGGCATTTTCCAGAAGTATAAAGATTTGCTAGGTATGTTTGAAAAAAATGAAGGAACAAAGGATGAGAAAAAAGTAAAAAAAAGGTTAGGTTTCAAGTATCACATGATTCCTTCAATAAAAGACATATTTGAATGTTCATATTGCACACATCAAACATTTGTTTTGCTTTCTTTCAGTTAGATTCAAATAGTAATGTTCTTCATTATTACTGCCTTTGTTTTCTACCTAACATCATCAAAAATGTTATCTGAATCAACCAACCTCCCACCATATCTTTGCAATCACTCACCATCCACACCATAAAGTAAGAAAACAAAGCGATCCATAATGTGGAAAAGACAAACGTCACCATGAAAAATTTTTCCCAGCGTGGCTTGCTACAGTTTGGGATGGTGAAAAAGAGGAGAAGTATCAGTGGCCAGGTTAGGATCCATTTGACTTTTTCCATTTTTCCATCTGGAGAGCAAAAGAAAAGAAAAGAGAACCTGTTTGTTGATGGAAATTGCTGTACTGTTATATGCTAGAGCAGATTAGAAATAAAGCCAATATGTGTATTTTAGTAGAGAGGGAAGGCTTTGATACCCAGAAAAGTGTAGATTTCAATCCTTTTTTTCTTAAAGCACAATTCTTAAATTATGGTTCGTCACACAATATGATTAAAATAAATGGTTGGTCATTCAATCAACCAGATGTTTAGATTGGATTTGGCATTTTATTATATTATTATTATTACTACTACTATTACTACTGCTGCTGCTACCATTATTACAGAAAAATTACTTAACATTGCTAAATACTCTCTGCCCTAACAAGCAGGCTAATCTTCCCAAGAAAATGAAGAAACTTGCCCAGGCAGTCACGAGGAATCAAAACTGACCTGAAGACACCAAACAAAAACACCCACAGATATTTTTAAAAACTCTGTATTTAAGCCATTTAACAGCCACACTGAAGCTTTTTGGAAGAACATGAGAATACACTTTTTGGAAAGTGTTGAGGTAATTCCCCGTTAGGAGAATGAGCGCATACAGGGAGAGGTCTTTGACAGTAGAGTTTGAATAATACACATACAGCATACAGATACACTGTACAGTAAATGTAGGGTTTTACTTTCAGTAAAGGTTTAAGCAAAGTTCAAAATAGGCAGTCCAAAGTCATTCACAGGTTAAATCAGTCAGTTTTCAATCCAGGGANCAAACAGAGATACACTCACACTCTCTTCTGAGACTCAGACCCTGACTGGCTCCATCTTATGGCCATTTGAGTAACCACACCCAATTGCAGTTTTTAGCATGCTCTTAAAGAGACAGTTTTAAAATGTCTATCTTGGTTTATATATTTCTAACCCAAATACCTGTTAGGTGATTCATATTCCTAACATTGTATATTAATATATACTCATGCTTTAGGTAAGAAAATGCATTTAAAGAAAATTCACATTAAAATAATATGAGTATTATTATTATGAGTGTCATAATACGAATGGTGATATGCGATATAATTTTCATGAAGGGTGGATGCTTATGAAATTAGTTCCAAACAATGCTGCATGAGACAAACATCAACAAATATTCTGGTAGTCATTTCACCAATTCATTTAAGATTATTTAAGATTAGTTTGCTGTTAACATTTTGAATGACAATAATATTCCGGTCTCCTAGAAAACATTATATGCTTAATTAAACAATACAAAACAAAACATTATTAATAAAATAATACTGCAGTTAATAATAATAAAATAATCATCAAACAATTGGAACATCTCTTGAACACAATTGGCATTGACAAAATTACCAGTCAATTACAAAAGGCAGCTTCACTTGGAATAGCTTACATCCTGTAATAAAACATTTAAAACCATCAAACAACATGTGCCTATCCTGAGATCTTTAGGACCACCTTAATAGGTGGATAACAATGCCAAATCCAGTCTAACTGCCTGTGTAACTAACTATTATAATAAAAGGAGACAGTGTGGTTAATTTGTGGCACTATTAGGGAATAGTGAAAATCAAAGTTGAAACATTATGACATAAACCAGCCATGGTGGTCTCAGTAGTTATTGGCACTTTGGGTGCCATACCAAAAATTGTTGGAGAGCTCTTAGAAAATCTGCACATTGACAAAAATTCCATGTGTTAATTACAAAAGGCCACTCTGATTGGAATAAACATATACTACGCTGATCCTACAACATCCTAGGTTGTTGATTTATAATTTGAAACTTATGAAGAGCTAACATCAGCTAAATAACTGGCAGCTGTGATTTCACATTATAGTGAACATAACAACAACAACAACAACGATAATAATAATAATGCTGCAATATAAAATTCATTTCTCAAGCTGATATTTTTCAAGTTGAAAGTCATGCACCAAATATGAACAGAAATAAAACAAATTTAAAAGTTATTGTATTTTGTATATAACCTAGGCTGATAAAAAGATCCCAATTTTAATTAATTTTGCAGTGCTTATATTCTGCTTATCTCCAGTATGTGGAGTGCAAATATCCAAATAATAAAACTCACAAAATAATCATAATAATGAAACTCATAAAACACAATTAAGATAATAATTAAAACAAAAAACGACAACAATGTGATATCCAAGGGTTAAAGCAAGTCATGATAGAGCTCTAAATCTCCAAATGCTGCATTTGTTTTTTTTTAAGTACATTCATAAACATTGTAAAAATATTTTCTATAGCTGCCCATCTCAGTCAATGACTCTGGATCTCTTACAATTAAAAAAATATATTACAATTGGCTTGGTATCATATCCAGGTTTTTCGGACCTTAAGGCTTCGAGGGTTGGGACCATTCTAATGTCCACTGGAGGATATTCCACATCCTCATGGCTCTTTCTTCTGCTCAAGATGAACAGAAAAAGCTCATCTTCTACTGCCTGCCAGTCAACACTCTTTGGCTGACAGAATCTGCAGCATGCCCATTCTGCTAAATTGAGTTGGAGGCAGAGGTGGTATTCAGCAGGTTCTGACCAGTTCTGGAGAACCGGTAGTGGAAATTTTTAGTAGTTCGGAGAACCGGCAAATACCACCTCTGATTGGAGATTTTACAGTATCCTTTCCCTGCCATACCCATCAAGCTACACCTATGGAATTGGTAGCAAAAAAAATTGAATTCCACCACTGGTTAGAGGAGTACCGAGTCTTGGAAAAAAAAGATGATTCCTCTAGGTAATCCATTCCTAAGCCATGTAGGTTAAAAGTCAGAAGTTCTGGCCAGGATCTTAACAAAAAGTAAGTTTGGAATCCTATTGTGAGCATGTCTCATAGGACAGCATTCCATAGTCAAGACACTGTGATAGGACCCTTTCTCTAATCACCAATTCTCTAATGTCCAATGATGATGAGGCAAAAATATATTTATTAAATTCCAGTGTGAACATTAAATATCATAAGTTCTGATATCATCTAAGTTAACAATTATAAATTTTTGGTGCATATGAAATTCCCATTGATAACAATCAAGTAAAGACAATCAGTGACTACCAGTGTGATTTAAGAATAAGAACTGCTCACTTTGCCTCATACCATCATTTCTATGTGGTAACCTATTGCCTAAATTCCAATGGATGAAGATCTATGATAAAGACCATAAGACTCCATTTATTTTGGACTTCAGTCATCTTCAATTAGCACCAATGTTGCCAAAATGAAGAAGTGGATATCATGTTGTCATAATTCCTTTCCATGTTTGAATCACAATTTCCATGCAAGTGGATAATGTTAAGTTTTTTTGCCACTTGACTTCCTCATGTGCCTATCTATAGATGCCCCAAAAACAACACTTACTATTAACTGTTACTGGAAAGCAACTTGCAAACCATTTATACTTCATCATCTGGAGATATGTGTATTCTTTAACTGGCAGATATGTGCTATATTAAGGAAAGTAAGCAGGACTGCCCATGAACTAGGATAAAAGGGTTGGTTGGCATTTGTAGAAGTATACAGGGTTAGCCTGGAAAAAAATATGGGGCAGTAATTAAGCCTCCCCCCACTAAAGAAAAGAGTGAAGAAGATACTCAAGATCAAGCCCACCTTGATTCTGATGAGAATAAGAGGAAAGGAACAAGAAAATCTACCAGGCTTTCAAAATTCTGTTTTTATAGCTAATCTCCATGCAGTAGAGTTCTAGTATTTTATTTTATTTTTTGTAATGTCTGTTTCTTGATCTGGTTTACTTCAAAGGACTAACATTATCAGATCCAAACTATGAGAAGGTAAATTTGTAGTGAAAATCTTAACCTTGACAGGCTGGAACAGGTACATCCCATGCATAGTATCCAAGGGGAGATTTTCTACACACAGCAGTGCTTTTCCCAATGAGACGGAATCCTCGGTCACAAGCCCAGCGAACCACGCTGTTCAGCTGCCCTCCTGTCTGGCTTACAATGAAACCATGAGGGGGTGACTCTGGAGTACTGCAGTAAAGAGCTTGAAAAACGGAACAAAAGAAACAATACATTAATTTCTTCCTCCTATGGATGTTAATTACTGCACTGTTTAATAGCAGACAGGTGTCTGCAGGAATTGTATGTATGATTGCTTTTTAGCAATGATGCTACAAACAGTGGGAAAATAAAATCGCCCTGTTTACCTAACAGAGAAAAAAAATAAATCCATTCATCTTGGGTTCATATTACAGGGGATCTTTTTCCTGGCATCATTTCTCTTCTGGGGAAATGGGAATCATGTGATAATCTATCTAAGGACAGACATGCAGATAGTGAGATCTATATCATTAAACTAGATTTCCAATCAGCCAACAGGATGTTGCAACTTCCAATGTTCTTATACCCATGGGTAAAGAGATGTTGCAAATATCAGTATTGAAATAAAGCTTATAAATAAGAACCAAAGGAATATTGTCTTTTTCCCCAAGTACCAATATTATGAATTCTCCCCATTTGTAAAGAAAGAAAAGTCACTTACAAGTACAATTTTACTTATACTGTGTTAACTGTCATCTGTTTAATTTTTTAATTTGAGGATTGTGCAAATTTGTAATTGTACTTATTTTTAATGTGAGCTCAAGGTAATTTAATATTGGGAAGAAAGATCAAGAAATATGACACATATTTCCTGGCTGAATAAGAGGACAGAGATCCACAAAACATGGAATATGGAAATGACTTGTTAATTTTCTATAAATGTATATCTCTCTTTGTCTCTTTCTTTTGTTCACTCCAGTGGAGTTTTGCACAACAGACTATCTTTCATATCCATATCTTCTTATAAAGAAGCTGCTGATTAGAAAAATTGCAGGAAAATGGGCTTATAATTTAAAGATCTTTAGGATAATTCAAAAATGAACACTGGTTTACAGAAACCAGCATTCTAGTGATAAATTCTCTTTGTGTATGTGGTGACTGTTTAAAAGCCACATGCTTGAATATTTTTTAATATATATATTAATGTTTTAAGCTTGGGATTCAAGAAATGTAATAAATTACTGTTGCCAACTCATGGGCATTTTGTTCATATGTTAATCTCCAATTTGGAATAGAACCACTATTGTATGTCTCCTAAAAATAACTGCCCAGATCACACCTTGTAGGAATAGTTGACATTGTTCCATTTTAAAATTGCCATCTAAATCTTGTCTAAATTGAAATTCAAGGTAAAGGTGTGGGTTCTTCTTGAGTTGAAACCAAAATCTAAAGAAACCTAAACAGAATTACATGCTTCATGGTTGCCTACATTCCTAAACACAAATAAGCAAAAGTTTAAAAGAAAGTACAGTATATTGTTCCAGAAAGAGCTGCCATGATTAAGCTAATGTTGTTACTTTCCTTGAAGACAGGCAAATTATTCTGAGGTCATTTGGTAGTTGGCTACTTTGAACTAGAGAAAATAAGAAGGAAGAAAGAAAAAAGAAAGAAAGAAAAAAGAAAGAAAGAAAGAAAAAAGAAAGAAAGAAAGAAAAAAGAAAGAAGAAAGAAAAAAGAAAGAAGAAAGAAAAAAGAAAGAAGAAAGAAGAAAGAAGAAAGAAGAAAGAAGAAAGAAGAAAGAAGAAAGAAGAAAGAAGAAAGAAAGAAATAAAACCATAATATCTTTGGATTAGATATTATATTGACAATAGAACTGAACTTTCACTTCAATGGATTTTAAAATCACATCTTCCATATCTTATTTCCCCCTTTTTTTTATAGACTTTGTCCAGCTTCCATTTCTCTTCCATACCAATCTGCTAGTTGTTCCCCTTATTGATTCTTTTGAAGTAGAATGAAAAAAAGGGGAAGGAGTGACTTACCTATGTATCTTATCCTAAAACCCTTTTTGTTGGTACCATGGTCTGCTGACCATCGGAGAAATACTTCGTGGCCAGTGCTTGTTATATTGAGAGAGGAAGTATAATCTCCACTTAAGGAGATTAGCAATGGGCTATGACTGTTTGGTCCTTGATCCCAGGGAACACATATGAGGAAAAAAGAAATTAGAGAAATGTTAAACATTATTCTGGGATATATAATCATTTGAATAATGCAATATATTGCAGCCATCTGTTCATTGCATAAGTGAAAATGTTCATTAATTGCATGTAACAGTCACACTGTGTTATTCCTGATATAATGCATAATGTAATATTACTTAATAAAGCAACTATTATACATTCAAAGTTGAATATCATTTAGTTACCATCAAACACCTCAAGTATATCAAATTCTTTTTCAGTCTGGAAGAATTCAAAGTAAATGCTTATATTATAACCCTTTTCTATTGTAATGGTCCAAGCACACATTTGAAGGTTTGGATAACTATCTGGGTAGCCTGGGCTTAGGATTACTCCAGTTGAATCAAGGCGCAATTCATTTGCAGGACACAATACTGCAAGAGAGACAGAAAAAAGAGAAAAGGGGAAAGGAATTGAGCTGTAAATAATACAATAACTGGAAAGATATGGGATATGTGGGGTATTTTAAACTTGGACATCAAATACTTCATCTCAAAACATGGATAAATCTCTGAAAAAAGTAGAGAAACAATGTGTTCAGATTCTTGTATTTTATATGTTCACATTTGTATATTTTAGATGTTCTTTTCTGAAATGATGCCATGATCCAAGTATATCTTATTATGTATCAAATAAACAGAAGCTAAACTCTTCCAAATAATTGTCACTTCATATAGAACAGGGATGCAGCATTTACTGACTATCAGCATCCTTTGTGTAAATTTTGGTGTCTTAAACATTATCAGACTTAAGGGACCCTTTTACACCTTAGTTCAGAGGTTTCAAACTCACGGCATCATGGCGGCATCACATGATGTACTGGGACTTTTTTCCCCTTCACTAAACTGGATGGGGGCGGGCCAGCATGTGATGCACCTGGCCCGTGGGCTGTGAGTTTGAGTCCTGCCTTAGTTCTTGCATTTCCTTCCCCTGATAAAATAGTTCCTGGCCTTAATCACTTTTTGAGTCTATCGATTATGTATCTCTTGAAATGAGAAAAAAAATTCATGGTTAAGTAAAATTACATATTTCAATGAGAGGTCCTTAGTGCTCTTGGAACTTGGTTGTTTTCTTGCAGATGTTTCATTATCCAAACTAGGTGACATCAGTGCTAGCCATCTTTCAATTTCTTAAAGATTTGGAAAAGAAAGGGTTTTCAATATGGATAGGTTAACTACATAAAGGATTTGGTATAGACTGTAAATGTAGTATATACCAAATATATATCCTTCTTCTTCTCCTCTTTTTTCATCCTCCAAGAAGGTCTCTCTGTGGGGACACTAGGCTGAAATTTTCAGCACTTGCAAGGCACAAAATTATTGGAACTGTGCAAAGAGAGAGATATTTCAGGACATTCAGAAAAATGCAAAATTAATTCTTGTTTAATCATTACAACAGGTGTGTTTTTTATCAGTCCCCAGTATTTCTCTAACCCATATGCTGTAAATTTCAAGATATGTAGGTGCTCCCAGTTTTAGACTGACTCTGAGCAGTTCACAGTATAAGAACTAGATTTTTTTAAAAAATGAACAGTCTAAATAAAAAATGGTAAACTTGACAGCATATCCTTGGACAAACAGGACTTTATTATCCTCCAGAACACTGTCAAGGTGAGCACCATTTGGATCTCAGAGGAAAACTAATTCCAGAAGGCAGGCACCATGATACTTAACTAAGCTTCCATAAATTTAATAGAATTTCCTTCCAGCCAAGCAAGCAAGTTGATCATTGATCAACTGAGTGGCTTGCTTGCTCTTTTTGTCTCTCTACTTAGCATATGCTGAAAATGTGTCTGAACATAAAAAGACTTCCAAGTCTGTCTGACCAACAGGCTTTTATTTCTTTTCTCTGGATTTGTTTTCTTTTCTCTTTTTTTAGACATGCCTGCATAATTTGGAGGAAAAGAAAAGGATTCTCTGCCCAGAAGTCATGTGTTGCTCTTTGTGAAATGATGTGCTATTCAAAGATTTCAGTGGCACAGATTATTTTTATCCTTTGAGAATATAATAATTAAATCTTGCTAAATAAATGGATTAATAAACAATTCTAAGATGATGGGTATTTTTTTCAACAAAAGAAGTTAAGAGAATGTGCATATTTTTTCATTAAATGTCTAGGCATTTAATAGCAAAGCTATTCACAACTCAACAGTTTTTTTATAATTAAACATTTGACAATTTGAGCTATATTTCTCTTTCATGCTTAATTGAATGTTAGTCCTAATACAGACTATCACCTGTTTTCTACTATCACCAATATGATAACTGAAGAAAAAAATACCATGTCAACTCTAGATTGAAAATCTATTAATACCATATGCTTAGTGAAATTAAATTAAATAATACTTGACTCTCTCTCTCTTTTTCTTTAAGGAATTAATTTTTGTATTCTATAATGCTTTTGCTCTGCAATAGAGAAAGATGATGGGGCCAGCAGTTTCTAGGCTAAGGATGGAATAAAGATTTTAAAAAGTCAAATTGATAGTCAAGACTGCATAATTGAAGTCCATCATTGTTACATAGTATATTTTTCTGATGCTGATACATATAGTTGTGACCAATAGTAAAAGGTATCCCATAATGGTAAAAGGTACTACCCAAACCCATGTAAACTGATGATGAATCCTATGAGCTGTTCAACCCTCCAGACAGGAATTGCTTAAATTATCCTACTAAGGCAACATTCACAACCAGCTGAATTGATCTTGAATGACAACAATGGTAGAAGGATCAGTGAAGCAATTGTTCCTATTCACCAATATACAAAACATACTAGGCTTGGTCTAGTATGAGGGTATAACTATGAAAGTAACATTGATGGGTATATCTTAAAGATTCCACCATGAATTGTAAACTCTAATCTGTCTGCTTTTTCCTTTTTCTTGTGTGTGCAATATAGTACACCAAAGGTATACTCTGGTTCTGCTTTTCACGAGGGCTACTCAGCTTTGCTGGTAATCCAGGATACACCATTTACTGATTGCATGCAAATAAAATTATGTTGTCTCTTCAGAGTGATTTGATTGCTTTAGGCAAGCCAGGAACAGCAACACTTTCTTGAATATTTTTTAACCTCTACATGTACTTGTGGATGGAAGACTAAAATGAGAACAAAATAACATCTATGCTTTTATTAGGAATTTAGACACTGATTATGACTTATCATTAATTGAGTTTCTAGGTGTAGATTTTTATCAATATGTTCGAAAGGTCAATATTTCTAATAAAAGGAGAAGTAATTTCCAGGTTTCAGCAGTTTCAATTAAAAGTATTAAGAATGATGAATACCTACGAATTCAAGAACCTTGCGTATTGAGTGACAATAGACTAAGTGTACTGTAACACTATCATTTAATTAAAAATAAAAATTTCTCTGCAACTGTTGTATTTAATAAGATACCGTTAATATAAAGATGTCAGAAAATGAATGCTTAGGAAACTTCTGATCTGTTCATAGATACCTTACTTCTGACCCTAACCATGACATGGCTTCTGATTTGAGTTTCAAGTTGCTTTTTTGAAAAATAACCATGGATTTTTTTTTTAATGAAAACTTTCAAGATCCTTGTTTTTCTACTCATAGCTGGGTTGGGATGGATGAGATAATAGAACATGAGTAATTATAATCCTTTGGTGGATCATTCATTCATTCATTTGTTCATTTATTGAACTTATGCACTGCTTATCTTTTTTAAAGAAAAAATACAAATTCTCTCAAGTTTTGGAAAATATCTCCCCCTCCCACAAATGGCTTGTTATTGCTTTGATTTAAATGAGTCAAGTGGCATTTGAAATAAGCAAGTTATCAAAGGTATGAATTACCAAAGAAATAGAATTTCATGGAGTGCTATGAAAAGAAAAAATGACTATATTATTTGTATCATAAAAACTATTGGAGAGCTGTTGCCAGTCTAGAACATTTTAATCTGAATTCCATTTGCTGTTAGTTTGCTTAACTGTGCTATTTTTCTTTAAACATAGTTCTTCTATTTGTGGATATTCATTATTTATATTTGCTAGACTTACAGCCAGACTTTCATCCTGGAAGTCAAGTTGGTTACTCCCTCCTCCAATTTGAATCCATCACAACTATGAGAAATAAGTTTGGCTGAAAAGTAAGGACTGTCCCAAAGTCATTCTGTAAACTTTCATGTCTACATATTAATTTCAATTGTGGATCTTTCTAATCCTAGTCTAACATCTTAGCCACTTGGTCATTCAATTGTTTAGTCACTTCTGACTCTTCATGATTTAATGGACAATTATTCCCCAGGATTGTCTGTCAGCTACTTTGAAGTCTTGTAAATTTGTGCTTTGACATCAGTAATTATAGCCAGCCATCTCATCTTTTGTCAGCTTCTTTCTTGATTGCCTTTAAATTTTCCAAACAACTCCTTAAAAGCCTCTTCTTCTACAGTATATGTCCAAAATATTTAAGCCTTATCTTTATTATTAGCGCTCCAGTGAACAAATCGATTTTACTGTGTCAGGTATTTAATGATTTGCTCTTTTTGATGTTCAACAATTCTCTCCAGAAGCACAGTTTTAAGGCACCAGATTTTCATCATTCAATGTTTCTGATGGTCTGGTTTTAATAGCCATATATTATGATTGAGAAGATCATTGCTGCAATACCACTCTTGTTCTCTTACCCATAGCATATGGTAAGAAAAAGGAAAGGAAATAAGACAATGCACATAAAACACTTTTGAATAAACCCTTTCAGGAAGGGTTCACATTTGCCCTCTAGATATTCCTCAACTTCAAATCAAACTTAATCAGTATTCCCATTATATACTGTATACAACTCTCTTATGGTGTTTATCGATGCTACCTAAATATTGCATGCAAGACATCAAAGTAAGCAAATATGTACTAAAAGGTTTTTAAAAAGAATTTAAAACCTTGGCAAGAAGGTGGTATGCCATCCATCTGCAATCTCTCTCCTAGTCGACATGTCAGAATCTCATTACCAACTAATGTAAAACCTGGTAGACATTGGTACCTTATTATGTCCCCTGTGTAATAAAAAAGGAGGAAAAGAGAAAAGATTGTAGTTAAAGAGCAATTAATGAGGACTTTCAGTGTTGACAATAGCATTGATTAACGAAGCATGTTTGCCACCATATATAATGTGAAAATGACCACTAGCACAAATAGGTTCCATTAGACAGAGGAAATGATGTAGCAAATAAGCCTAATTTGTCATTTCATTTTAGCTATGCTATTAGTGTGACTCACACATTTGCATGATTGTGAATTTGTGGAGTTGAAAAGCTTTATATGTTGCAGTTATTTCAGTAATTAAAAAAGAGCATCTAGTTTTCTTATTTCTGGCACTAATTTCAGAATTATATATCTATAATCGTCATCAAGTTGGTGTTGACTCTTCGTAACCACATATCAGGAGTGGGATACGACTGGTGTAACTACCGGTTCAGTGATTTTACGTTTTGCTGCATGCATGTGTATATCGTCATCAGCTAGCTGCCAGAACAGCTGAGCAGCACTGCGCGCGGGTGTGCAACAGTTGAAAAGACACTTTTTTTCTGCTTTTTCAACCGCAGCTGTGTCATTCAAAGCAGGTGGGTGGGCCAAAAGGGCAGCAGAAATAGAACCGATTCTATGTGTGCTCTCTGTTTGCTGCTCTTCAGAGCAAAAATGTAAAATCACTGAACTGGTAGTTTCACCGGTCAGATCCCACCCCTGGCTTCTAGGGAGGACGTTTCACCTATCATTTAATAAAAATCTTGCTTTATTTTTTTGCAGAGCTGTGGTACTTAGCAGTATTTAGCAATATTTATTTTGCCACATGTGAATGTTTCCCTGTGAAGCCTACTTTAGCATCAACATTTTTAGAGAGAACACAATCTGAAATAGCTGTACACATAAGCAGCAGAATGATTTCTTAAAGCCTTTACAGCAAGTGAACATCTGATACAACAAGAAAACTGGTTTTAAAGAAGATGCATTTAGCCAGGTAATGGACAGCAAATTGCCTCTGTCTGTACATGTCTGTCTTCTCTATCTGCACATTTTGCTGTTTAGGATCACAGCCAAACCCTATTGGTCAGATGAAGAATGCCACAGAGTGCAAAAGATTTTACAAGAGCAGTAAACTGAAGTATCTCAGAGGGACCGGAGAATATAAAGTATGGCTATGGTAAAAATAGAAAAGGTCTCTTTGGATATACCTGGAGTGTCTGGGGAATTTCATAATAGGATGTCTTCTTGCAGTTTTATCACTGATAAAATCAGCCTTGAATAGCTTAAATTACTTCAAGGTGTATGAGCAATTTAAAAATAGAAAATACAGTTTTTTCCACAAGCCAGTTTAAGTGTTAAGTACTTTATTTTGGGAAAGAAAATATCTATCTAATCTAATCTAATCTAGGTAGTTTAATAGTTATAACTTTACAAAAAAATGAATCCATGTAATTAAAGAAGTTCCTATGTTCCTCGCTTAGATATATCTATGTATAGATATGTCTTTTATTTGCATATATCTTAGAAAACCTAAATATAGGAACTGCCACAGATATGGACATGCATGTTAAATATGATACTTTTTTTGGAATTAAATAGATGTTGTCTATATAGATATTAATTTTACCTATTTCAAATTCATCATCCTCAGTCAGAACCTCAGCATTTGGTACACTCGGTGGAGGCTGACACACTCGAAGTTGATATGCTATGAAAGTAGCAGAAATGTTTCAATTAGTACATTGTTCCAGTTTATATTATAACAATAAGCACATTGGAAGTGAAAAAAAAAATAGATACAAGAAATTACAGGGAAGTTAGCTTGCATCTAATACCACTTATTAGGTTTAAAAGGTTTTATGGGATTTTAGGGAACATATTTCATAATATTTATGACAAACACCTTTATTGATATTTATTTATTTAATTAATTTATATTTCTGCCTATTCACCAATGGCGACATTTAAAACAATAAAAACTAACAAAAAGAATCAAATAAATTAATTTTGTACAATATAACAAAATCACTCCCCAACTCCCAATCCCCTGCCCTGGCAACAGCAGATCACATGAGCCATTTAATGGGCTCCATCCTGCTCTGGGTTCCCCAGGCCTGCTGGCAGAACCATGTATTCAGCACCTTCTGGAAGAGTATTAGAATGGGGGCCGTTCTAATCTCTGCGGGATGATGTCAGAGAAAGAGGGAGCCACCATGGAGAAGGTCCTTCTTCTGGGTCCCACCAGGTGTATCTCCCTCGACCCACAACATTCCCTGCCTCTCCACTCTGATGGGTCAGGTAGATGTGACCAGCAAGAGACGGTCCCTAAGTTAACTTGGTCCCAAGCCATGAAGGGCTTTAAAGGTGACAATCAGCACCTTGAATTGCACCTGGAAGCAAATTGGAGAGGTGATACATGTGCACACTGGGTTTGCACAAACCATGCGGGCTGTTGCATTTTGCACTGGAGCTTCTGGATGCTCTTCAAGGGCAGCCCCTCGTTGCAATAGTCAAGATGGGAATTGAGTAGGGTATGAGTAACTGTGAGTAGGCACTGTTAGTCCAGGAAAGGGCATAACTGTTGCACAACCTGCAGTTACACAAAGGCCCTCTTGGTTACAACTGCCACCTGCTCTTTGAGCAGGAGTCATAAGTCCAGGAAAACCCCTAGATTACACACAGGGACTGTTTGGGGTAGTGTCATCCCACCCAAGACCAGAGGTGGGAATTTTCCTGAACCAACGAACCCCAAACCCATAGCCACTCAGTCTTGAAAGAGTTTAGTTTTAACCTGTTGCTCCCCATCCAGCCCCCAACAGCCTCCAGGTACTGTGAGAGGAAGGACACAGAATCACTTAACTCACCATGGGCCAAGCCATACAGCTGAGTATCATCAGCATATTGGTGATACCACAGTCCATGGTGATGGATGATATCACCCAGCAGCTTCATATAAATGTTGAATAAGAATGGAGAGAGTATCAAGCCCTGCCGAACCCCTTAAAGCAAGCTAGATCTTTTCCCTCCCATCAACACTGACTGAGAGTGGTCGCAGAACAATGAAATGAACCAGGGCAGCATAAGGCCTCCCACTCCCATCCCCCAAAGCCACCCCATGAGAATACCATGGTCAATGGTATAGAAAGACACTGAGAGGTCAAGTAGAGCAAGGATGGATGCACTGCCCCCATTTCACTCCTGTCAGAGATCATCCAAAAATGTGACCAATGACATTTCTGTCCAAATCCAGGACTGAATCCTGACTGGTAGCGGTTGAGATAATCTGTTTCATCCAGAAACCTCAGCAATCACCTTCTCAACAATCTTCCCCAAAAAGGGAAGATCGGAGACAGATCAGAAATTATCCAAGCAGGTGGAATCCAGCGATAGCTTCTTAGGAAGAAGGCGGACCACAGTCTCCTTAAAATGCTGGGGCACTGCCTCCTTTTGTAGGGAAATATTAATCACCACCATAGTCCACCCACCTGTCATCTCCTGGGAAGCTTTCAGAAGCCAGGATGGAACATGGCTCTAAAACACAGGAGATTACATGCATACTCCCTAGGATTCTAGGATTTGTTGTATATTTCACATATATTGGTCAAATATGAGCTAGATAGCAGTCCTGTTAGTTAGATTCAAAACTGTTAGTCTGAACAACTCTTTCTACCAAATATGTGCTCCTTAAAGGCTACATGAAACTTGTTCTCTATATTATATTCCATATTATATAATACATTTTTATTTAAATGCCACAGTGTTTTTATAAAAAATACTATATTTTGTAATGAACAAAAGGTGGAATTAGATGACCTTCAAAGTATTGTTTTCCTCTACTTGCTTCTTTCTGCTCTTGCTGTATGCTATAGAAATCAGTCTTTCATTATTATGCTTCATTCCATACTCAACCAGACGTTTAGACTGGATTTGGCATTTTTATTGACCTACTGAATCCTTCCCAAGGACCTTACATTGGAACAGGTTGTTGTTGTGATGGTGTTAAAGGTATCATCACAGAATGTAAGCTATTCCAAGATGCTGTCTTTTGCAATTGACTGATGGGGTCTTTGTCAATGCCAATGGGACATTTCAGGTACAAACTTTGCCCTGCTCTGTTATTAGATTCTCACTCTACCTCTTGGCCTTCTTATAAATCTTCATGTTTACTATAATGTAATTATTACTGCCAAGCAGAAATCATTTACCAATCCAACTAGGAATATGTTTTATGTGTTTATTATTATTAAAAAAAAGAAAAGAATACACATGCACACACATCCTTTAGATGTGTGACACTAACCATGGTAACTAAGGACAAAGAAGCCACTTGTTGTAAAGTCACTGTGGAACTTTATTAGAACCTGATTTGAGGTGCTGTAGACAGATTCCAATGCAGTGTTGCCACTAAATTGACCAATTTGAGGTGAATTTTGCTCAGGTCCATCCCTAGAAGAAAAAAAGAGAGAGAGAAAGAGAGAGAGAGAGAGAGACAGAGAGAGAGAGAGAGAGAGAAAAGAAAGAAAGAGAGAAAGATTTCACAGTTAAATAAATTTATATTTGCTTTAAGTAAACATTCAAGGCACATCGCAAGTGAAATGAAAGCAAGAAAACAAGAAATTCTATCAACTCTGATCAATTCTATCAATTCTATCAACAAGAGATTAAATTCATAGAGAGCATCTGTTTGCCTTTACATTAATTTTCTTTTTCATTACAATGGAACTTGAGATGAAATGTACATAGAAAAGTACAGATGTATAATGTAGATTTATAACATGCATATAATATAGATACAATGTCCTACCTGTCAATGAATACTTCAGCTTCAACCATAACAATACAAGAGCAAACAATAGATACAAACTCAAGGTTAATCACACCAAACTTGGATCATGAAATACGACCTTCATAAGTGAAATACGCATATAGGTCAGATGTTGGAATGCTACCACCTGACTCGTGTGCGTGTTCTTCCCCAAACCCCAAAACTTTAAACCTTAGACTGCGTCTACTATTGACCTCACCCCTTTCCTAAGAGGTCTGTAGAGGATGTGCCTATAAGCGCACCAATGTGCGCTACCATTCCTGTCCTATTTGTTTCTTTTATTTTTTTATTTTTTATATGTTATCCAATATGATTCATAACTATGTTTTACTTTATGCCTATTATCTTGTAATCACAAATGAATAGAATAAATAACATATAAATAATATATAAATTAAATAAATAAATAAATGCAGTGATATGAGATGATAGAATGAATGAATGAATGAATGAATGAATAAATAATAAATACATCAAAAGATGTGAAGAAGTAGTTCCTGGAAAAGACACTCAGTTTGTTTGGAATCCAAATAAATAAAACTAACAAGACATCATACAAGGCAAATGGCCTAGGCTGAACACACAGTTATTTACATTTAGCTAAAATTTCCACTCCAATATTTTTGTTTATACCTATTTTGTGTTAACACTAATTCGTAAGAATATTTATTTCCTCATTTTGCCCTGCCCACTGGGTCTTGAAGTCTCTAGGATGGTAGATACAATATTTTCCCCTTGTTTCAATTATGGGATTTATAGTAATTTGAACTTTTCACTACTCTTTTCCATTGTGTAATATGATACATGGTGTTTTACAGACACACACAAACATACACACACACTCATATAGCACATTTTGGAATTAATGAGATTCTTTCTAATATATTTTATAAATGTTTAATATTTTGAAAACTATTTTTATAGAATTGTTACACTCTTTTATGTTAATTTACATAAAACTTTGTTGTTGTTTTCTGTAATATGAATATATTTCAAATACATGTTTGTTCTGTGTTTATTTAGTAATCATTGTGTAAATATTTGTTTTTCATTTAAAATAAATATTTTGCATTGATTTTAATAAGAAAGCTGCACTGCAAAATCTAAAATACAAAATTAGAATCTTCATGTTAAGTTACTAAATTTCAGGTGTTAGATGTTATTATTAATCATTAAAAATCATGATAGAAAGATAGATGATTATTAAATTAATAAAAATCATGATAGATGATAGATAGATAGATAGATAGATAGATAGATAGATAGATAGATAGATAGATAGATAGATAAATAGATAATGTCTGGATTATGATTTTATTTTATACATTTGAAATAATGATACATTTGGCATATTATATTTTAAATTCATTTACATACCAGAAAAAGAATTTCAATAATTCAACATATTAAATATGTGAGGAATATAGAAATAAATGTGAATCTTGATTAAGATTTCTCAGTGATGTATCAACCTTAAATGTGTTTCACCACAAGTAAGTGAAATTATGTTCAATGATCCTGTATTAATAGGTTTAGTCTTTTGAATATAAATTTACATAATTCATAATGTAAGTTTTATAAACATGTAATCCTAAAGATACATTTTCAAAGATCTTAACTATAACCCTATCCTAGAGTGAACAATATTAATATTGTACTTATTGTTGACTAATTTAGTGGTTGCCAACCAGTGGGCCAGGAATTACTGGTGGTCTGTGAGAAAATTTTGGTGGTCCTCAGAGAAATGTCACCCCCAAAGCACCCCCCAAAACAATTAATCCAGGCTGCGCGGGAATACAAGGCTGCGCTGCCCACATGGCTTGCACAAGTCTTATGTCGCTTTGCAAACAATATGAGATAACTTGCCCCATGTCCTGGGCCTGGCCACCAGACTGCTTCTTTCCACTTCTTTCTTCTGCTTTTGGACGCATGCAAGGAAAGCATGCAAGTTTTTCTTTCTCTCCCCAAAACTCTGCCAGAAATGAGATTTTGGGACCCTGCAAGGCTTCCTGCTCCAAGAGGTTGGCCAGCGTGACGAGGTCTCACAAAGACTAATTTCTGCTAGAATTTGGGGGGAAGAGAAAGAAAGACTTCTGCTGCTTCTGCTGCTTTCCTTGCATGAAGCCAAAAGTCTCTCTCTCTCTCTCCCCCTGAGAATGGAGCTGGAGACGTTATTCTGCAATCCCAAATGAAGAAGGATCGATGGGTGGGAATTTCCTGCAGACTTTATGAGGGATTTTCCCAGAGTCTCTGGTCTGCAGGATTTAAAATTATGAGTTTGGTGGTCCCTGAGGTCCAAAAGGTTGGCAACACCTAGACTAGTTGAGACTACATTCTATGGAATACTTCGCATAGTAAACCAATATTAAAATCATCAAACATCTGAGCTGTTAAAAACAATCAAAACAGTAATTTGCATTTAGTAATTATACATGTTGCTTTATTTTTATTTATTATATTTATTTATATTAATTTTACATGTTTTATTATTGCATAATAAAAATATCATGGTAATTTTTGCTTACCAAACTGTTATAAAATCATATATTGGTTCTGTTTGAAGAACAGTAAAATTGATATAAATGCCATTTCCTGGTGGTACTCTTACAAGCCAAAAACAGTCTTGAAAATTTGGATATTCATCAGGATAGCCAGGTGAATATATTGTACCATTCATAGCAGTTATATTTCCTCCACAAAGAGCTATGAGAAAGGAAGGAAGGAAGGAAGGAAGGAAGGAAGGAAGGAAGGAAGGAAGGAAGGAAGGAAGGAAGGAAGTTAATTGTAGCAATTTCATAATATTTATGAATTTTCTAAAAAATATATAATGGGAAAATATATATTTTATAGCTTTAGTATAAAAAGAGCAAAACTAAATCACAAATGATTCCAAACATAGATAGCCCTGCCAGAAAGCATATCAAAACTGAAACACATAGTATGGATTTTTAGAAACCCTGTTTTTTTAAAGCTACAATTAACTTCATAACTTCATAAAATAATATTAAAAAGTTCACTACACTGAAAAAATTTCAGCATGAAGAACATCATAAATTGTTCACCAAGGGAAAGATAATAAGTATCATCAATCGAAGGCTGCAGTTCTAAAACCACAGTTTTTCAACTTTGAAGAGTAATTTTTGAAGCCGCACCCTATGCTCAATAAATTTATGTTCTTATAGTGATATATCTTATATATAATTCAAATGTACATTCTTATTATTAAGCCATTTTCACATTTGTAATATTCTATCAACCAATATATGTTATTAAGTCAAAAAGTAGAAAGAAAAAAACTCTCTGCAAAATGACTAATAATAGCATCACATTTAATTAATTAATTATTTTTTATGCTGTCTATCTGCCTTATAACGTGACTCTGGGCAGCTTATAAGTTATAAGTTCTACAAGTAGAAAAATAATCAAAATGTTAAAACATTAAAACTACACATGTTAAGATTTTAAAACCAACTTGAAACCAGATCTAAGAGACAGATAGGATGGAGGTTAGAACTTCTTAACCCTTCCAACATGCAATATAATAAAGTTAGAATTCATAAAGCTGCTTCCAATGCCAGTCAGTCAATTTTAGTCAGTCTGACTAAAATTGCTACGGTTTATTTGCAGCAGGAATATTAATATAAATCATGTACTTGCACATATCAAAATGTAAGGTAAATCTTTAATATTGGGCATTCCACGAGTTTAGTGTAGAACTAATGAATATGATTTGTAATCAATCAGAGAACAGATTTTGAAACACTTGCTGTTTCCCCTAAGCAATTTTGTTCTCATTTCCTTGAATATCATTTTGTTGCTCAACAGTCTAACTACTGTGTAGATCCCTATCCTGCTTTCAATCTGTTGTCTATACCTATCTTTTCAAACATTGAATTTAGATTACAATATTTGAACTTTTAATAGGCGGTGCTGTAAAAAATCAAAACCAAATATAACAACTAAAAAATATCTGTCTGTCTGTCTGTCTGTCTATCATCTATCAATCTATTTATCTATTGAAAACATACCTTCACACCTTGGAAGAGGATGGTTCCAATTACGACTGATTCCATGAAGGCAAGTAAGGGCTGAATTTCCAATTAAAGTGTATCCAAGAAAACACTCAAATGAAACAGTCTGTCCTACAGTAAAGTCAGTTCCAATAACAAATCCATTTCGGAAGGGACGTGGATCAGGACAACTTTGCAACTGATATGCTGGAAAAAAAAATATGTTGGTGCACCACAGACATGAAAGGTATTTATTGACAAATAATTCTTGACAAATTTTAAACACCCCATTTTCTGTGTGCTTCTCTTACTAACACATGATCACAGTACTCATATAACCATAGGCTGTTCCTAATTCATTGTTGTTATTGTTATTAATTGCACAGTTAGCCATATGTTCAGACTGGGGTTGACATTTTTGTCTACCTATTTGCAGGGGTCTTCAAACTTGACAGATTTAAGACTTGTGGTGGATTTCAACTTCCAGAATTTATCCTCCAGTCATGTTAGCTCAGGAATTCTGGGAGTTGAAGTCCACAAGTCTTAAACTTGCCAAGTTTGAAGACCCT
>BHFT01019269.1:0-23641 GCA_004320025.1 Laticauda laticaudata
TTTCCGTTGTTGTCCACTCTGTTTATGCAAATTTGGGGCACTTTTGAGAGCGGATAACAACAGATGGAAATTTTGCTTGTCCGCTGTGTCCTTTTTGCAGACGTTTTGCATCTGTAGGCCAGTGTGACCTAGCTTTTATAGCATTGTGTTGCTTATCTGTATCACAGGGAATAAGACACCAATTTTCTTATTCTTACTAGGTTTTAAATTATAAAATGTGTATTATTGTCTTTGTGGGACCTGTTGCTGCAACACCAACATGATGATAAGTGCAGTGATATATAAAATGATATCTTAATGCAGCACCTTCATTGTCTGTTTACTTCCAGACATTTAAGCATGAAAGTTGCAGCTTTTGCATCATATCATTATTTGGCCCTTTTGCTCCACACACCCCTATAGTTGTCAATTATTGCCCTTTGAGGTTATTCTTGTCCCTACTGCTTGCCTGAGAATTCCATAGACTATTATTCTCTCTATTATTCAATAAAGCAGCCATTTTTTTTCAGGATTCTACAGCTTTAGAAAAAAATATGGCTGTTTTAATAGAGACAGTCATTCTTAATTAAGAAATGTTGATGCCTTTTTAGGTAGATTGCAATCCCCCACATAATTTCATGGAATCCAAAGGATCTGGGCTTCACTGAGATACACACATGGTTCACATGGAGTTCTTATACACTTTTGTTCTTATACCCTGGTCTGTTCCACAGAAATGTAAACTGAAATACTGTACATTTTGACTGAAGTTAACATGTTTTGTCTAGCTCTGTGCCCTCAGAGGTTGGTGACTACTTGAACAATTTTGTCTGTGTTACAATCCTGTGATTTCTATTTATCACAGTACTGAGGGCAATTTAGAGAAGAATAATGCCCTACATATTAGAGACCAACAGTAGAAACTGTTCCTTTGAAGACAAATGTATTCAAGATTTATCTTGTTATCTGCGTAATTTTTTCCTCTTTGAGGTACCAAGGGATTTCTATGCATCATTTGCTTCTGATTTGTAAGAGGCTGTTGTCTAATGCAAAGAAACATAGCGCTTTCCACTGCTTATAGACACAATCCCTCATTTTCCAGATACATATAATAAACCAGAAATGTTTCAGAATAAAACATGTTTATGGAGCAATAAGTGAAAATATTGAGATACTTTCAGGAGATAATGGCAGTTGGATTTCCATTCACTTACACTATCTTTCCTATCATCATGCTATTCATTTTTATTAGGACAGTTCATCATACACCATTGGTTGTGTTGACTGGGGATTATGGAAGCAGGTTGCCAAATTGAAAAAGCCAAGTTAGATATTATTTAAGTCAGTGTCCCTGACTTTACTATATTTGGAATAAGTTATCATAAATAAACACATACAATAGAAAGAGGGATATATTAATGACTACACTCTTGCTCAAAAGTGATTCCTTCTAATCTCTAAGGACTTGACAGTTTTCTCAAATTCATCCACTGATATATTTATATTTGACTCAGTTCAAGCTAGCTCCACTTAAATATATCTTTTAAGAAGTTATCCTTTAAAATTCTAAACTCAGCATAATTTCAGATGGTGATTCATTTCATGTTCCTTTCTTTTTAAAAGGTCTTACTAATGAATGAAGGCAAATATATGTGTCCCAGGATAATGTTGCAGGATTCAATCTGGGTCAGTCACCACACACAGAACAGCACACACTCTGCTAGAGACAAGTTCCCTGAAGATGGGCTCTAGCATGAAATCTGAAAGCTCAGAAGACAAAACCTCTGGTCCTGACCAACCAGATTGGATCCTGCAGGACTTATTAACTTCAAACTTCTGTAAGCTACCATATTATTAATGTCACTGCAGACTGATCATTGCATAGTTCCATCTTGCCTGTAACCATAGTATTTGTGAATTGCATTTTTATGTGCACAGGGAATGCTAAATATTCTATAACACTGAAAAGAAAAAAAGTGTATCCCTGACTTGCGGCAATTGATTCTGATATATATGGTTTGTCAGCATTTTATATTTTTCAACTAAAGAAAAAGGAAGATCAGGCTGTCTTTTTTTTTTAGCTATTACTTATTTTCTTTTTATAGAAAATAGAAAGTGTTATCTCTTATAGCTCCACTCTATTTTATTTAGTCTGGGTCATCTACCTCCAATACATAACTCATTTATGAATTGTTAATATGAAATTTTCCAGTTTAAAAAGATGTCTATAAGCAATATTATCCCCTTACAAAAAAAAAATGATTGTTATCATGAGTTCATTGGGATGGCCATTAATGTTTTCCAGAGTAATGCCTCCTGGTTCTCCAATAAAGCTATGCATGTATGCTTATTTAAAGTCTCTTTAATTATTTTTCCCATTTATACACCCCAGTAACAATCTCTCTTCAACTCCTTCAAAGTACTCCTCAAAACATACAGGTTTTAACAAGCTTTCCAAATGCTTTAAATGGTAATGCCTGTGTTACTTTTGGGGCTAATATACACTTGAGAGTAATTCTGTTGGAAAATACTCACCTCTGAATCTCTATTTCCTATACTTCACTGGAAGGACTCTCAAATGCCAAAAAAAGTTGAAGTAGTTTATTTTGGTCATTGACCAGACTAGCAAATATAGCAGAACAAAATCAGTAAAATAAGTTGAAAGTGATAAAATAGAGTAAAAATAAAAAAATATCAAACAAAGATAAATTAAAAATATAATCAGATTGCACTGGTCCTGGTCCTGACAGTTCTTACCAGCTTTAAACAAATTTTCTGGCATTATCAAAGAATACATTATTCAGAGCAGCTAGAAGGTATCTTAGAAAATAAGAATCAATGCAACCTGAAACTTGAGGGAATGAAAGTACCATAGTATGAACGAAGATTGACAATAAAGTATGTGGGCTGTTATTTCAATTGCTCCTGACTTTCAGTGACAAAATCATACATTGTATGAATTTTCCAGAATCTCCCTCACAAAACTGCAATTGATAAAGCATTACAATGAGCAAGTGTTAAAGCTGCTTAACATTTTGATATGGCAATATGCAGATTTACCAGCATATTTCTCAGTACAGATAGTTTGTCAGGATCTCCAAGTCCAATTGTTTGCCAAAGATAGGTCTTTACTCAGCCCTAGATAAAGGCCCTAGCTCAGTGGTGTCAAACTGGTGATCCACAGACTAGATGTGTCACATGCAGGACACACCCACCCCAACTCTGCAAAAGAAAAAAACCATCATGAAAAATCACATGATGGCAACATGATGCTGTAAGTTTGACACTCGTGCATTAATGATCTCAAAAGCCACTATCAGTGAAGATTCCTTGGAGGTTGTTATAAAAAGAAAGATAAATGGTTGAAGAAGCACAAGAACTTTATTTGCTTTGAACAAGACCATCAATTTCTACACATATTTCCATATGGTGCCCAGCACTTATACAGTTCAAGATAAAATCTAGACCAGAATAATTTGAATGGGTTTATTCACACAAAACTTCATAATGGTTGATGGTAGAGTTCAGCGAGTAGAACACCAAGGTTGCTGACACCTCATCTATAGTTTAAAAGTTCAATTTCCTGATAATTTTAGAGATATATTTATCCTTTGCCTTTTCCCTCACAATGCAGGCATTATAACACATCTGTAGTCATAGAAAAGTTTCTATTGAGTTATAAGTGATCCCGAATTAAGACATATGCCTCATGCAAACTCACCTATATAGTAAATCAGCAGTCCCCAACCTCTCCAGCTCTTTGAATAAGTGGCAGTGGAGATGGGATAGCTCAGAGAGAAGATGGTTAGGTGCAAACTTTGCTCATAAGTGTGCACATTCACTGCCTGTGCAAATTCACTTTCACATGCTTGCCCATTCATTCACCATTTGCCCAGGGATTGGGGATCCCTGCAGCAAGTGAACCCTCAACCTCTCCTGTAAGTGTTAGCCATGACTAAGAAATCCTTTCAGAACTTCAATTATTATGAAAGTTTCACCCATTCCTGCACCAGAAGTCATTCATTCCTTACTCACCTCTCAATTGGGCTATTAAAATGAGATGTACATCAAAGAACAGTAACACATATTTCTTCTTAAATCTTAATTTGGCCAGTTTCATATATATTTATGGGTCTGAAATGGCAAGCATAAAAATGAATAGCAACACATAGTAACACTTGATGTCCTTACAAAATTTACAACTGAAAGAAAAATGAAAGTTTCCAAAGATAAATTATTTTAAAATTTGATATTTTTCTATCTAAATTTCCCAATAGATTTTCTGAGGATAATATTGCCTGTGTCTTACCCATTAAAGCACCTGTCACACTGCACCAACGGATGCAAAGAGGATGTAAAACGGACAAAAAAGATTGCCATCTGTTGGTTAACGCGATGTACTCACTGCCTCCGTTTTGCTTCCTCTCTATCCGTCCAGCATCCATTTATTGAGTTTCATCCGCTCAGAAAGTTTTGAGCTGCTCAAAACTTTTGCACGGAAAATGTATCCAATTCGTCCGTTCTGCATCGCCTACGCTCCGTTCTGCATCCGTTACGCATCCGCTATATCCGTTAGGCATCCATTCTGGCATCGCGCAACTCACATCCGCTCGATGCAGGAGGAAGCAGAACGGACGCAGAAGGATGCAGAAAGATGCAGAACGGATGCCAAGTGGAAACAAAGCATTTAAAACTGAAAAACGTTCGCAGAGGGACCTATCTCGTATATTAAGGATGTCTACAGGATGCCTAGAGGATGCCTAGAGGAGGCCTAGAGGATCCTAGAGGATGCAAAGGGACACCTATACTGCCTATAAAAAGGTGGAGCAAATCTTCTGCATCTCACTTTCAGACCAGCAGACCAGCTTTTGCAGACCTCTGCAGCCTTCATCTGACCCTTGCTCTTCACAGCATCCAGTCATGTCAACCGTGGATCATAATAAGTCCTTTTGGCAGCCACAATCCTCCCTGCAACAGTGCGAAGCCTATCTACAGGCTCTTGAACCTAGTACGGGAAGAAAAGGAGGCGGCAAGAAGCGTCTGGGTCCAAAGATGGATCGGGAGAAGAGCAGAGTCACGGACTGTACAATAAGCTGATGTGGAGCTCAGGAATGAAACACTCGGGCATTCCAGAACTTCATGAGCGATGCCTCCAGCCATGTTTGACGATGTTGTGCAGCGCCTGACACCCAGGTTGACTAGGTAAACACCAACTTCCAGCCCAGCCTGGAACCTGGGCTCAAGGTGGCCTCACTCTGCGCCACCTGGCCTCAGGGACCACCTACAGGAGCATGCAGTATGGCTGGAGGGTGCCACACAACCCATCCAGCATTGTGGTCAGAGAAGTGGTGCAGGCCATCATCGAAGAATACATGCAGGAGCTCCTCCAGTGCCCCTCCACTGAAGAAGGATGGAAGAAAGTTGCAGAGCAGTGGTATCAGATAGTGGAACGTTCCCAAAACACCGTTGGAGCCATAGATGGGAAGCACATGGCCTGCAAAGCACTACAAGTCGGGCTCCCACTTATTTCAACTACAAGGGCTTCTTCAGCATCATCCTTTTGCCATGGTCGATGCTGACTACAAGTTCATGTACATCGATGCTTCAGCAGCGCTCATGTTCAGATGCCAGGTATACAACTCCAGTGACCTCAAGGAGGTGCTGGAAGGCCACCTCATCATGGGCTTTCCAATCCAGACCCCCTGCCCAACGACACGCAAGATGTGCCTACTTCATCGTGGGTGATGATACCTTCTCCCTCAGAACCTACCTCATGAGCCTTACACCTCCAGATGCCTCACCCGTGAAGAGAGGATCTTCACTACAGGCTGTCCAGGCAAGGCGGTGGAGGAAAACGCCTTTGGCATCCTGGCCAACAGGTTCCAGGTACTTCTCACCACCATGCAGCATCGCCCAGAGACCGTGAGGAGGATCGTGGAAGCTTGCTAGCATCCTGCACAATCTCATGCGCCACCGCTACCCGGTCTTGCAGAACAGGCTCGTGGACTCCAACAAGGCAATGGGGACATGGGCCTGGGAATGGAGGCAAGGGCAAAACCTGATAGACACTGAGGATGTGCAAGGCCCCAAACAGAGCTTCACGTGAATGGAAGAAGCAGTGCAACCTCCTTTAACACTCGGTGCAACTCCCCAGCTGGAGCAGTGGGAGTGGCAAGACAGGATGATAGATGATTAAGGGTGCTTCTTCAGCCTGTCTCATCACACGGATGAGATTGTGCCATGTAGGTTGGGTGGGCCATAAAATAACAGGGCGTTTAATAAAGAGTTGTGTTTTGTGTTGACATGTGTGGAGATTATTACATTATTATTGATAATAAAGGGACATATGTGTGGCACCCAGGAGGATGGACCATAACAGTCCCCACTATGCTTGCACTGGAGGCTTATCTCTCCCGCTGCTATCCTTACCCATCCCACAGCTATACCCATCTCCACAGGTATCCCTGCCCATCCCACTGCCTATCTTAACCCATCCCACAAGCATGCAAAGGCTAAACCAATTCTAAAAGTTTCCACACAAGACTTTATTAAAAAAAAGAAATGAAGCAAGTGTGTGAATCAAAGATAACTTTATGAACAAACAAGCTGTAAACAAAAATGACGCCAAGTCAATATCCAAAGCAAAATAAAGTCAACAGGTAGCCACCCAGCCTCTGGCACTCTTATTGGTCACTCGGAGGTGTGCCAGTCTCGGGGTGAAGGGTCCAGGTGCTGTGGAGGAGGGTGGTGCTGGAGTGCTGGTCTCTGTCGTCATTGGGGTGCCTGGTCCCGAAGAGGACAACAGGGAAGGTGTGTTGAGGAAGCTTCTCAGACAGCTGGCTCAGACCGTGATGCTGAGAAGTCCTTCCTCCATGCCGATGGGGTGTCAGCCCCAGTACTGATGGACAGAATGTAGCTGAGGCCGGGCTGGCTGTGGGGTGAGAAGGAGTAGTGTAGTGGGGCTGTCGGTCTGCAGCTGGGTGAGGAACTGGCGTGGGTTGGCATCGGTGGTGTGGGTGGCATCGCTGTCGTCAGTGGCATCATTGGCGTGGCTGGCATCTATGGCATCAGTGGAACCGGTGGCAACGGTGTCGTCCAATGACTCTGTGCCTTGACTGGAAAGGGCTGCTGCCTGTTCTGCTGGACCTCCTGGTAGCCATAGCCCTGGTAGGTGAGGGCCTGTGGGAAGCCTTGGAATGGGAGGGACATCACCTGGGGTGGAGGTGGAGGAGCAGACCTGGACTGGGTGGAGCAGGTTCCTCTGGATCTGGAGGGTTGTGAAGCAGCTCAGTGATCCAGTCCTTCACCACCTGGTACTGTGGGTTCCTCCATGTTCCTGAGGGTCTGGTTGACATAGGTGAGAAGGGCTCTGTGGTTGGAGAATGAGGAGTTGGTGCTGACCAGCTGAGAGTGGAGATCTATGCTGGTGCGGATGGAGTCCCTGATCTCCAGCAGGACAGTGTGGCTCTGCCCCTCCTGCTGTCTGGCTCTCTGTCTTTCTTGGGAGTGGAGCTTGGGGGGGTGGATGCGGCTACGACTGTGGTGGACTCATGTCTCCTTTCTCCCACCGCACCAGGGAGTCCTCCACGTGCTCCACCACGGTTACAACAGCTGTCCATGGTTCTTCCGCCGTGGCACGCTCCACAGAAACCTGACTTGGAGACAGGGACTGACTCTCGGCCAGAAGAGTACTGGGTCTCAGCCGCTGCCGGGAGAGAGGGTAGACAGAGGGGCTCCTGGTGCTCCTCGGTGGCAGATTTCACCTCCAGGAAGCTGCACCTGGCCATGACGTAGCGTCTCTCTGTCCGTCAGCTTAACTGTGGCCTTGGCCAGATTTTCTTCAGGTGCAGCCTCCCGTAACAGGTGTGCATATGTTTCCACCAGCCGAGGAGCACCTCCAAAGTGTAACCCATACTCTCCGCCCTCTCTCTCCAAGCAGCCTACTTCCTTTTGGTGTCCCTGTAGAGCCCGGTGTCCGCTTCCGCCACAGATAGTCATTCTCTCTCAGCCACTCCAGACCTCATCCTCGTGTTCCTCTTCAATGAAGTATTGCCTCCTCTCCGTCCCTGCATACGCCTCTTCCTCCCTTTGGCAGGACCAGATGGGCCCCATCAGAGGGGCTCCCAGGTGGTAGGGCTGCTCCTCCACACCACCAGCAGCAGCAGCACCAGCAGGGATCAATCAATCATCATCATGATATCACCAGCAGGATCATAATCATCATCATCAAGCAGCAACAGCAGGATCAGCAGGACCAGGATCAGCAGCAGCAGAGTAAGTACTCAGGAGCCCCAGCAGCCCGCAGCAACCAGCAGCACCAGCTGGACGAGGAGCACGAGCAGGACCAGGAGCATGAGCAGGACGAGAAGGACGAGCAAGACCAGGAGCACGAGCAGTACGAGCAGTACGAGCAAGTCCAGGAGCACGAGCAGGACCACAGGACCAGGAGCAGCTTCAGCAGAGTAACGCAGCAGCAGAAGCACCACCGCCAGGAGCAGCTTCAGCAGACTCCCGCAGCAGCAGAAGCACCACTGCCAGGAGCAGCTCAGCAGAAGCTCCAGCACCAGAAAGTGAGCCTGAGAGCAGAAGCCCCAGCAGAAGCAGAGTCAGGGACAGGGGGCAGGAGGGTGGCCCTGTCCCTCTTGCCAGGGATGGCGGCAGGTTGCTGAGAACTTTCGCTTCTTCCCTATGGTTGTGGGTTGCTGGCTGGCAGGAGGCGGGCGGAGGCTGGCAGGCACCAAAGGCTTGCAGAAGCTGGCACAAGGCTGGCAGAAGCTGGCACCAAAGCTGGCAGGAAGCCTGGCAGGAAGGCATGCAGGCAGGCATGCACAAGGCTGGCAGGCAGGCATGCACCAAGGCTGGCAGGCAGACTGGCTGCAGGGAGTTGGAAGGCAGGCTGGCAGCAAGGCTGGCAGGCAGGCAGAGAGCAAGGCTGGCAGGGAGGCTGGCCAGGAAGCTTGGGGCAGGCTGGCAGGAAGGCTGGCAGCAAGGCTTGCAGGCAGGCATGCAGGCAGGCAGGCAAGGACTCGATGTCATCCTAGAGCAGGTCTTTCCTCCGAATGCTGGCCATGTGTGAGCTGCTTCCCTTTATATCCGCGTGGCTGCGCAATGCATTCCCCCCGCATGCGCAATTTACGCCAGGCATCCGTTAGGCTTCCGCTGTGCATCCGCTAGGCTTCCGCTCTGCATATACTCATCCGCTGTGCATCTGCTCTGCATCCGCTTCATCCGTTCCGCGTCCACTTTGCCGGGCCCCCCGGAAGCCCTGCGGATGTGCCATCCACTCCCATCCGCTTCCATCCGCTAGGCTTCCGTTCCGCATCTGCTTTCCATCCACACTGCGTCCTCCCCCCGTCCATGTTAATCCGCTCCGGTTATGGAAATTTTGCCCCTTTTGAGAGCGGACTAACCACAGATGGAACATTTTGCTCATCCGTTGTGTCCGTTTTGCATCCGTTGGGCAGTGTGACAGGGCCTTTAATTTGTGATCCATATCTCATTCTTTTTGTTTTTTAATTGTTTCTGACATTGTCTAACTTTAGTGGCAAGAGTGCCATCAGATGAGCTGTGTAATTAGAACCTACCTCCAAAAAACAATCCCAAGTTACTTTTTTTTCACATTTTAACCAAAATTAATACTGAAATTCATTTTTTCCCTACTTTCAAAAGTCCAGTTTGGAATCACTAAATGGTATTGAAGTTACATTCAAAACAATTGTCTTAAGAATTGAGATTGAATTATTTCCATATTTGTAGATTGAAAAGTGACCCATGTTAAGCTCCATATAGTATTTGTGAGACTGTACTATTTTAAACCAACTTAAGGTATACTGGGGTAAAATGGGAGCTTATGGATAAAACGTCCATAAGAATACAGCAACTCTGCGTGCAGCACTTGGCTATGAACTTGGCTTACTGTTTAAGAAAACCAGCATAATGGAAAGCTTCACCCCTGTTTACATTCAACTCCAATTAGGCATTTTTAGTTTTTTTTTTCTCTCTCTCTCTCTCTCTTTCTTTTTTTGTAAAACCAAGACTGTGTTTTCTTGTAATTGATTCCATCACAGATAAAATGGTCCATTTAGCAAAGTCTTGTGTGATTGCCTCAAACCTATTTCTCTCCTGGAGCAGATTGCTGTAGCATCTGCATGTAGCAGGATTGCTATATGCTTCTTTGCAATTTTAGCTGAGTACGAGTCCCTTCATTCAGTTAAGAAGTTAATGCAGATGATAAAAGTCACAGGGCCTTATTTTATTCTCCTTAATTTTGGTAGAGTGGTGAATAGCTTCCCACTGATGCTAAACTTTACTTAGAAATAAATGTTACCATGAAAGCTTTTATTTAGTGCTGGCAGAAGATGTTCAGTGACAGAGTCTCCTAATTTCTCTTCTGGTTTGGCCTTAGAATTAAATAAAGGGTGGCAGGGTGGGGTTAAATAAATAGATATTGCTGTGGCACTGGGAAATATTGTAAATATTGGCACTGGTGTCTACATTGTAAAGTATAAAATCTGTGGCTAAATTTATAGGATCTTCTGTCTTTTAATGCTTGAAAAGTGAAGGACAATTTGACAAATACATCTTTTCTATCCTTTCTAGCAATGCATGCATAATATTCCAATTGAAATTTTAATCTGATTTTATCTTTTCTCTTCTATGATATCACTCTAATTTGGTCTACCCCTTTCTTCCTGGGATGTAAACCAGGAGCCAGGCATGCACATGATACTTCACCCATTCTCCCAATTGTCCTTACCCCTTGTCCGTGACAGGAACATCAAATACTATTTTGATTTTTTTCCCACTGCTTCAGGCTTACTTCAATGTCCATTCTGAAATATTTTCAGAAGCATCCACTATCTTAGCAGAAATTTAATTACCAATGCCATTAAATTTCACTAAATGAGCCAGGAAGGATTGTAAACTATGTTCTTTATTTGTTATAGCCATCCAGACTTCAAAAATGAAGATTTAGTTACTCTAAAGATGGGGTCCCCAACCACCGGGCCCCGGACCAGCATCGGTCCATGGATCATTTTGTACCAGGTTGCAAAGAATGAATAATCATGATTAAAATATATATAAAAATATGTTTTTGCTTCCAGGTGTCTTATTTTGAAAGACGACCACTTCTACCCTCTAACTTCTGCGCCTAACTTCACAGACCACATTGCTAAAGCTAAGAAGCCCTTTACTATTGGGGAAGAATTGATTTTGCCGGTCCTTGAAAAAGTGTTTCTGCGTGAACCTGGTCCCTGGTACAAAAAAGNCCGCTCACTCTGTAGTGATTCACTTTCAGGCAAAAAAAAAAAAAAGTGAAGTGGTCTTCTTATGGATTTGGCTGGCCAATTAACTTTAGCAAAAATGTCTTCTGAGATTCTGTACCATGTACAGTAAAGTGGTTGATATCATATGGAATAGCAGATTCAATTCAAGGAGAAGCAGGGGCCACTTTGCTTGTACAAACAGCACCAGGCCAAACTTCTAGAGAACTGAAACATTCCATTGAGGTTTTCCATATGAACATACATTCCACATGAACATAAAGAAAAGAAAAAAATGGAGAAGCTTGAAGAACTCAATATCAGTGAATAATAAGCTCGCTGGCAAATTGAGAAGCAATGAGAGATGAGTTCGGAAGTAGAAACAGGGGTTAACTACTAAGAAGAAGTAAGAAAGGTAATCTGATACCTGATGCAAACAGAAAGCCTAAAGCCTGAAATGAGATGAGGCTGGGAAGGACAGTTACCATAACTAAATAGATATTTGGATACATCACAAATTAAAGAAGTGTCAGTGAAACAGGTGGTTGTTGTATGGAAAAGAAAGGAATAAGGCAGTACTGCATAATATATTAATTTCTTCTCCCCAAAATTGAAGACATTACAGTACATAATTGAGAAAAGAAATAAATGGAACTCAAGGTTGTTTGATCAAGAACAAATTGTATCGGGCTACCCTTAGCTCCTTTTATGTCAGTGTTGGCTTTGGTTGACTAAGTGCATTTGCAACCTCACTCATCCAATGTTAGATTGAGCAATCTCACTCATACAGTGTTCATAATTAGTTCTGAATTAACATGAAGTATGGTTAATGTAAAGTACAGTCCTTTGGGCTTGCCTTTAGCCTAATGCTGTTAAAAATATTTAAGTTACCTTAAAAGATGGAATTGAAAGGGTGCTTGTTTATCAAATGTAAAAACGATACCAAACTTTAATGCATGTTCAAATTTGTAGAAATGACAATTTAAAATTACTTGGCAAACTTGAATATTGGGCCAAACTCTATAAGATGATGTTCAACAATGACATGTGAAACTCTTTCATCTGTGTAGATTCATTCCACAAGACTGATAGGAATTGCCTTGGCAGCAGTGCAAGTAATCCATGCCCAACAAGATTTATCTTTTATAAAAATTTGTAGAGAAATTATCCTCATTATACATACAGAAAGCTGTCTTCACTATGATCACTGATGTAGTTTTTATCCTAGGGAACAATATTTATTTTTCAGTCAGTATGGGACAATAATTTTTTTGTTTTTTTATTGATTGGTCTCATTCAAGACAACGACGAATCCGCATACAGACAGGAGGTTATACAACTTGCCTTGTGGTGTAACTGGAACAATCTGGAACTGAACATTGTAGAAATGGTGGTAGACTTTAGGAGAAACCCTCCCATACTACCACCTCTTACAATACTAGACAACACCATACCAACAGTAGAGACCTTCAAATTTCTAGGTTCTGTTGTATCACATGACCAAAAATAGATACCTAACATCAAAAATGTCATCAAAGAAGTACAACAAAGAATGTTTTTTCTGCGCCAACTCAGGAAGCTCAAACTTCCCAAGGAGCTGCTAATACAGTTCAACAGAGGAATCACTGAGTCTATCAACTGCACCTCTACAACTGTCTGGTTTGGTTCTGCAACCCAACAGGACAGGGACAAACTTCAGAGAGCAATGAGGACTGCAGAAAAAACAATTACTATCAACCTGCCTTTAATCGAGGACCTGTATACTCCAGGAGTCAAAAAGAGGGCTGTGAAAATATTTTACAGACACCTCACATTTTATTTATTTTATTTATTTTGTCAAGCAATTATAAGATAACAGGTATAAGTATAAACATAGTTATGAATACATGAAAGGGATAATATAAGAAAATAAAATGAGAAACAATAGGACAGGGCGGTAGGCACAATGGTGCACTTATGCATGCCCCCTACAGACCTCTCAGGAAAGGGTGTACATCAAATGGTAGACAGTTTAAGGTTAAAGTTTTTGGGTTTGGGGAAGAAACAAGAGTCAGGTAGGATAATCCAGACATTGACCACTCTGTTGCTGAATGTCATATTTCCTACATCAAGTTTGGTATGGTTACCCTGAGTTTGTATCTGTTTGTGTGCTCTTGTTATGTCTGATGCTGAAATATCATTGACAGGTAGGACATTGCAATATATAATTTATACACAATACTTAGCATCGGACCGGAAGGTGGCATAGGTTTTCTAGGTCTAGAATTTCAAGTCTGGTGGCATAAGTATTCCTGCAACGAGTAGTGGAGTGGACAAATCTTCTTGTGAAATATTTCTGGACTTTCTCAAACTGTGTTAAATATCAGATACATAATGTGGGTTCCAGGACTGATGAGCTGTATTCAGGTATCGGTCTAAGCAAATGTATGCTCTAGTTAATTAGTAGAATATTACCAGAGAAAAAGCTACATAAGGATTAGGTTAGCTACTCTTAATGCCTTTTTGGCTATGTAGTTACAGTGGGCTTCGCACTTAGATCATTAGAGATGAGTACTCCAAGGTCCTTGACAGAATTTGGATCATCAACAAGTTCTTGACTATTCAGCTTGTATTTTATTTTCTGATATTTTTTGCCAATATGTAAGACAGAGCATTTAATTTGTTGAGATTTAAGTTGCCAATTTGTTTGACCATTCTGATACATAGTCGAGGTCTTTTTGAAGGGTAGCAGTATTGTCAATGGTGTTGACAATCATCATCATCAATCAGAGAAGAGAATGCAGTTGCTCTTGATATGAATCACAGAAGGTCATTTATGTAGAGTATGAAAAGAGTTGGTCCTAGAACACTGCCTTGGGGGACACCACTGTTGACAGGTATAGAATTTGATAGGACGCTCCCAAATTTTGATCATTTGTTGTCTGTTTGACAGGAATGATTCTGTCCAGTTATAAAGATGTCCAGAGATACCATAAGATTTTAGTTTTAGGTGTAGTTTGTCATGTACAACTGAATCAAAGGCTTTACAGAAGTCTATGTAGATTGAGTCTATTGCTTTGCCCTGATCAAGTTGTGTAGTCCATGTTTTTGCAATGTAAGAGTTGCAGATTGCAGGATAGTTTTTTCCTGAAACCAAATTGTTTATTAGAGAGTAGAGTCCCAAACATAAACTGTTTCACATACCGGACATAAACTGTTTCAACTTCTTCCCTCAAAACGATGCTATAGAGCATTGCACACCAGAACAACTAGACACAAGAACAGTTTTTCTCTGAAAGCCATCATTCTGCTAAACAAATAATTCCCTTAACCCTGTTCCACTATTACAAAGTCTGCACTACTATTATTGTTAATCTTGTCATCACTCCTTGTCACCCATCCCCTCCCACTTGTGACTCTATGACTATAAATTTGTTGCTTGTATCCTTACAATTTATATTGACTGTTTCCTAGTATGATTTGATTGCTTATTGTACCCTATCACTATAATTAAGTGTTGTATCTTATGATTCTTTACTCTTGATGAATATATGTTTACTTTCATGTATACTGAGACTATTTACACCAAAATAAATTCCTTGTGTGTCCAATCACACTTGGCCAATAAAGTATTCTATCTTCTATCTATCTTCTATTTTGTTGTTTTTTAGCATTATTATGAACTATTTTGTAAAAAAAGTTATAACTTCAAAAAGTTGATTTTAAGTCCTGGTGATTACATATTGATCCTTAAATGAAGGGATGGGATTCTACCGGTTCAGAGTGGTTTGGGTGAACCAGTAGTTCTAGTGACTATTTGGACCCGCCCAGGCACCCCTGCCCTTTTCCTGTGCTTTATTTCCTTGTTTTTGAGCACAGCTGATTCACACAGCAGAGCAGCATGCTGTGCATCAGCTGTTTTACTTACTGGGACTGCAGCAGGAGGTATTATGGCTCAAAACTGTCTTTTCTAAATGCTGTACATATGTGTGCAAAGCACGCGCTCACCAAACCACTTGTTACACCGGTTGAATTGTACCATTGCTTAAATGTACTCCAACCCACACATATTTCACATTTGTATAAACTCCTAAGTGGTTTAGGCCATGGCAGCTGGCAGGCTGAGCAATCTTAGGTTCATCTAGAAAAATCTAAGCAGAATCAGTTGATAACCAGATGGGAAGCCAACAGGAAATGCCAGTCTAAGAAATGTAATATACTGTAATTATATTAAAGTGAGAAATAATGTGAGTGACCTTTTAAAAACATTTTCATCTGAGTACATCTGGAAACATTTACAATTGAAAACATTAAAAAAATTACATTTGAATACTATCAATTCAAACTTTAAAAAATGTTTAAATTCAAATGATCCAACAATTTACCCTGTAAATCATTTTCATATACTATGGACCAAATGGTAGAACAAAGAGATATATAATCAGCCAATAAAAATCCTTTTCCTTCTTTGGCATTTGTAGCTACTAAACTCATGATGCATAAGAAATTAACAAAGCAAATACATTGCACATTGTTTATTGTATCCTTGCCAATAACACAAGCTGTTAGTGGTAATAGTGTTCTCTGTGTGCTACTTAGTGTTAAATAAGGATTATGCAGAATTTTGTTTCACAGGCAGAAGAGTTTCCTAAAATAAGAACATAAGGCACTAATGACCTTATCTCCTTAAAAGGACAAGAAAACATTTTACTTAAAAAAGTGAGCACACTAATGAGATCCACTGTGTTAACATAGCAGACAAATATAGAATCCTTATCTGTTCAGAGTATTGTACACTTTCACTCCAAAGCTTTGTGCCAAAGATCCTGGAACTTTGTCATACATTATATGTATGTGTCTTGTGTTTGTGTGTGCAGATGTCTTGGTAGAGATATGAAATAAAAATTATATTAAAAGAAAAAGAAAAGGCCATAATACTGCACTCCCTTGGTAATATTGGAAAAATTGGACACAGGTCTACTGCAATCAAAATATTCCTCTGATGTCCAATGTAGTTCAAAAGCCATTTTCTGCCTTATGCCATTCTTTTAAGCTCACAGGCTTTCATAACATGGTGATATTAAAACTTCATGAAAGGTAAATATCAAAAAGAGAAGCTGTACCATACTGATGATGGAATCCTATTATTGTTGAATGGTGTTCAAGAGGAATGAAGCAACTTTGATCAATTAAAGTTTTACAGTGTCCCTAATGAAAATTTTTCCTCATTAATTCCAGCTATTACATCTTGGGATGATTGAGTATTAGCCCTTAAAACATGATCGTTAGAATGTATTTAAATGCCCAGTTTTGCCTGAGCTTCATTTGAAAAAGCTTTTTGAGAGAATATGAAAGTATAGCGGTGTTTGTATTCCTTGACAATATTAAGGAGCTTAATGAAGCTCTTTAAAAACTGTTGAAGTTTCAGAGAACAGTTTCATGTTCTCTAATTAAAACATTTGAGAATATAAAGCTATTACAAAACCAGATAGTATTTCTTAAAGTTTTTTTTAAAAAATAAATTGATTTGAAACTAATTTCCATGTGGCTTGAAAAACATCTATGAGTTAACTCAGGAGCTTAGTATCAGTAGCATGCTAAGCTCCTTGATGGATTGCCACACCAAAATATTCTGTATTGGTGAATATTGGTAAATATTCTGTATTGTAAATCACTGGTGATTTACAAGATATATTTCATCAAGTACAGATACAGGGAATTGGAATGGACAGTTCAAAACACTAATGGCTGCTGGACAGATAAAACCAAATGTCCCTTTTGCATTTATTACATTATCTCACTGACTAATAGATAATGTTACATAGAAAGATTTCATTTTGGAAACTTGTAGGATTGCTATGTTATTCATACATATTTGAGACTCTTTGGACTTAATACATTTTACTTCTGGATAACTGCAAATTCCCTATTAGAAGACACTGAATGATTGTTTACTGGTATTTATTTCTAACATTTATTTAATGTCAAGTTCTGGATTCATGATCTCCCCAATGGTTTCTGCCCATTCCACAAAATCAGCACAGACAGCCTCTACCCTACTGGTCTTTTAGAGTGTCATGATACCTCCAAGTTATTGGAGCCAGAATGTTATTGGAGCTCTGGAAAGGTTATGGGTGCAGCAGGTTGATATTCTGGGAGGTCAACTTATTTTTCTTTTTTTAGGGATTTAATTTTTATTTTCATCTTTGTTTACTGCTCTGAGCATGTATGACAAATCAGCATCTATATAAATGTATTTAATAAACAAATGAAATCATCATGCTATGTGATTTGGAGCAGAAAGATCTTCTTTGTGTGATGATAATACATGCCATCATTTGATAGTTTCTGCAGGTTTAACTGTACAATATAGATGATATTTTTGCCAACTAGTCTCCCTAAATTATTTTTGCAAAAAGGGTCTAATTCAAGGGTCTTCAAACTTGGCAGGTTTAAGACTTGTGGACTTCAACTCCCAGAATTCCTGAGCTAATGTGACTGAGGAGGATTTCTGGGAGTTGAAGTCCACAAGTATTAAAGCTGTCAAATTTGAAGGCTGGTCTAATTATAGTATGCAGGAAAGCAACTCTGAGTTTTATCTATTATCAGCTAATTCAGAAATGGAATCACATAGTAAAATTGCAACAAAAAGAAATCCTAACTTAAGAGTTCTTATTTTCATGCAAATTCTTCAAAATACCAAAGTAACTATCTGTACACACATATGGCCCCAGCTATAGACAGCTTCTCAAGTATATCAGGGGTGGGATTCAAATTTTTAACAACCAGTTTTGTGGGCGTAGCTTAGTTGGTGGGTGTGGCTTAATTGGTGGGCATGGCTTGGTGGTCATGTGACTGGCTGAGCATGGCCAACTCAACATCACTCACATTGAGGCATGCGTCTCCTTGCCTGGCCTCTCATGACTGTGGGGATGCTGCAACAGTCGTAAGTGTGAAAAATGGTCATAAGTCACTTTTTTCAGTACCATTGTAACTTTGAATGGTCTGTCCACACAACAAAGTACCAGCAAAGGANGCCAAGAATGTAATAAGGGTTAACGGAGAGGCAGTTTCTGTAAGCAACACCAGCATGTTTCCTTCCTGCCTTCCTTATAGGATTAGGCCAGTAATTTTTTCTCACAACCAGTTCTCCAAACTGCTTATAATGTTAACAACTGGTTCTAGTGAATAGAACTGGTAGAATCCCACCCCTTATATATCCAAGCTGATAAAAGGACATAGGTACTTTAATATTTTGCAAAATTATTTTTAACCCGATACCATATGGTTTTCTCAATGTAGCTTGCTGATGATAGCAATGCAGAAAATGTCACTGTCTTGGCCACAACCATAATGAATATATGGTTCATCTAAACAATAGAAATAGCACTTAGACTTATATACTGCTTTACAGTGCTTTACAGCTCTCTATAAGCAGTTTACAGAGTTAGCATAAGCCCCCAACAATCTGAGTCTTCATTTTACTAACCTTGGAAGGTTGGAACGCTGAGTCAACCTTGACCCTGGTGAGATTTGAACTGCCAAATTGCAGGCAGCCAGCAGGCAGCAGAAGTGGCTTGCAGTACTGCACTCTAACCATTGTACCACCAAAGCTCCTATAATGAAAATAACATTAACTTTGTGGGCCATGAGTACAGTTATAAAACCTAAATTGCTCACAGTAAAAACTTCTTATTATGACCTGTGTTTATTATTTTCTCATAAAAGACTCCAGAAAAGAGCAGGAAGAGTTGTCACATATCAGTGCCTGGTTGTACAATAGCTTCCTGCTTTGTTCAGAAAACATTTCCCTTATTATAAACTCAACATAATAGAACAATTCCCTTGAAGAAGAAACTACATGTTGAAATCCACAGTTACATCTGAAACTAATAAACAAAACCAATTTTTCTTGTTTTGTCTTTCTTCATTCCTGAGTGAAACTGTTCCTGCATCTAAATTACAACACAACACATAGTTTGCCTCTGAAATGGGAAAATTGGTACAGTGAGTCACCTTGCAATATATATCATTTTATAATATGTTCCAACCAAATCTCATGATCTGGGCATCGTCCTTTGTGATTCATTAGCCAAATTATTCATTAGTCAAATTAATGGGAAGCCCTTTACCTGTGATAACTGCTGTTCTTTGATGAAACTGCATGGTACAGAGACTGCCATCAAATGTAAAAGTCAAGACAAATTTTCTGTGAGCTGGTCATATGAAACATTTGAATCATTGTTTAAACTGCAATGGGACCTTTTAGATAAACAATTTTCCATTGAACTTTCTAAAATCAATTTGTAATTAGGAGTACTTCTCCCCTAGGACACATTTAAATGAAATATTGATATAACAAAATTCCTGAAAGAACCACAGGAGTTTCAGAAGGACTAGCAACTTCTATTTTTAAGAAGATTTGGTTTCTGGGGAAACTAATTGTGTGTGTGTGTGTGTGTGTGTGTGTGTGTGTGTGTGTGTTTGTGTTCATCCTAATACAAGAATTCACTAGGGGTTTGCTTAATACTAAGCTGCCAAATCTAGTTGTGTTCCCCTGATTTTTTTAAAAAATTATTATATTACTCAAAATTAAACTAATAAATTGGTAAGTCATCTTGGGACAGAGACTGAATTACCCTTGCTCACATGTAAAGAAAGCAACTGCCAATAAGTTCAATAAAAGTACAGCATAGTCTAAACTGTCAGAAATTAATGTGCAAACTGTACAATTATTGCACAATTAACTTCTTGGATAGCATTGTGATCTACCCTCAGGGTAAAATAGACCAAACACCTGTTAAATAGTGAGCAACCTAATTTTAGCTAATGACCTTTATTTCCCTAATTTGCTTAATTCTTGTGAAAAACTCTGATTGAGAAAGGAAGTCTAACTCCCACAGTGGAATGAAGTGCCAATTTATTTTAATATTTCCTCAGTGACAAATTACATCTCTTATGTACAAAATAGAATTCATATACAAGTTAACTCTTCAATTACAGGGACTTATGCATTATTTATATATCTAATACACATTTAATTCTTCTCTTAAAATGAAAAGTGCATTATTCAGTCAGATTCAATAAAAATAAAGATAGTGGTAAAGGTTACTGATATGGCTGCTCCTATTTAAAAAACAAAACAGAAAAAACAGTGGAAAATTATATGCTGAATGCTATCCAAATTCCAGACCCATAAAGTTCTTTTAATTGTGTCATCAGAATATAAAGACATAAATTATATATGTATATGAATGTAATATTCTTTTAGCAAATGGCTGAATTGTTTTCCATGGTAATCTTACTGAATTTCCAAAAGATGAATCCCTAATAAGAAAAATTATTCTATTTTGGGCCACTTGTTTTGATACTGAAATTTTAAAATTCAGATATCAACTACAGCTTCATTTAATAGTCTTGCCATATTCCTAGTAAAGGGCTACTTGCATCTATCACACCAGATGTGTTGTGAAATTTGGTGCCTGAGTTTGAAAGGTTTGGACATAATGTTTTTTGTTATTTCCAGACACATTATGTTACTTATAGAACAGGAGTGGGAGGGAGGAAGATAATCATGGTAATTTTGTGCAAGGGCTGAGCTGAAGCATTTAACCTTGTTAGATAAGGCGGTCAGGTCCCAAGTATCATTCATTTAATGGCCCATACACAATTATGAAGATATAAAAGAAATCTGCCATGGTTTTTGTTGGAAAGTAAATGAAGTGATCTGCCAAAATGTATTCCTTTCATGATAGTGATGGATTGCAAATGAAGAGAATTTAATAGAATGCTTTAATCTAAAATGTACACAATAAATAGTGGAAATAAGGCATCTAGCAAATGGTATCTTTGGGGGGAAAATCATATAATAAATCTATGTCTCTGGGTGATATGTTTCATAAAAAGTAGGTATTGACATGCTTTATTTTTGAAATAATGAATCATATGTATAAGGCAAAATTTATTATTTATTTGTTTAATTTATTTATCAAATTTATATGGCTGGCTGTCACACCGAAAGTGACTCTGGCCTGCATGACAATACATATGAGATATAAGAATAGAATAGAATAGAATACTTTATGTGCCAGTGTTGATTTGGAACACACAAGGAATTTGTCTTGGATGTAAATATATATCAGTATACATAAGGAAAAGGTAACATTGGTTAAGAATCAAGAATCATGAATTGTACAAACACTTAATGATAGTCTATAGAGCACAATCACATCAAATCATAGCCCAGGAAAACAGTCAATTATAATTGAAGGATCACTACAACAAAGTTTGACAGTCCCTACAATCACAAGTGGGAGGGGATGGGTAATAAGGAGTGATGAAGAAGATTTTAACAGTAATAAGTAGTATCACACTTTGCAAATAAGCTGAAGCAGTGTTGAGGGAATTTATTTGTTTAGCAGAGTGATGGCTTTCGGGAAAATACTGTTCTTGTGTCCTAGTCGTTCTGGATATTACGATGCTCTATAGCATCGTTTTGGAGGAAGGAAGTTGAAACAGTTTATGTCCGGGATGTGAGGGATCTGTATAATTGTGAGGGGTCTGTAAATATTTTCACAGCCCTCTTTTTGACTCGTGCAGTATACAGGTCCTCAATTGAAGGCAGGTGAGTCGTAATTGTTTTTTCTGCAGTCCTAATTATCCTCTGAAACCACTGTAAAATTATTAACAAACATTAAAAACTATTTAAAGAGGAAAATAATAGATGAAAGGATATTAATAATAATAGAGCTTATCTGTCTCTTGGGATCCGAAGGCCTGCTTATAACCAGATCTTAAGAGACCTTTAAAAACTCAGAGGTGATGTGGCTGACCTTGTCTCATGAGGAAAGACTACAATATGTTTGCCACAGCTTACAAGGCCCACCTCCTAGACACCACCAAATTTCACTCCCTAGAGGAAAGATACTGTAACATACCTGTTCTATTAAATCTGGTCGGATGGTCAAATGAAATTGGGAAGAGGTAGTCCCTGAAATATCCCAGTCCAATGACAGTAGAGCTTTAAAGGTCAACACAATCACATTAAATTGGACTTTAAATTGAACTGGCAACTAATGTGGCCTGGGTAGCAGAGGCATAAGGTGTGCTTTACTAGGAACAAAAGACTTCACATTGATGCACTTATTCTTTCACTTAGAATATGTTCTGACAATGAGTCTTAACATCAAAATGTCATAATAAACTTTTGTCATTAGTTTTTGTATTTTTTAAATTCTATTTATATCCCATCTTTTTTTCAGGATCTCAAGAATAAATTCATTTTTTTCTACTATATCAGCCCTGTGGAGTAATAGTGTTTAGAGTTAAAGAAAAAAAAATACACTTGAAAGAAAAACAAGTGAGTATGCTTTTATATAAAATGTAGGGAAAATTGGATGATAAATTATTATCCAAATTATTTTTCAATGTCTACTCACATGTGTGTGTATGTGAATCCATGTAGGTGTGTGTGTGAATCTGTTTGTGTGTGTGTCTGTATCTTCCCAACTAAGTTTCTAGTCACGCTTAGTAAGCATTAGATGAATTACAATAGTGCCACTGCCATGGGCTACCAACAGTTGCTGGGGCATTTGGTAAACATCTATTTAAAGATGAAAAGGGGAAAATGGGCAGCATGAAAATACAATTATGACACCTGGGGACAAGCTTATCACACCAGGCTAATAGCTGACTTTGTAAACAACAAATGCAAATTAGTCCCAAATCATTCATCTGTAATCACACTTCTGTTCAATGTAAAATTTATATTTCCCTACCTACTCACAAAAAGGGCTTATTCTTTTGCATTGGCTGTTTTAATTAAAAGTTCTTCTGGCAAACTTATTTTTATTTTTGAAGATAATATATTCATAATGTATACTTTTATAGTTCAAAGAATCTAGAAAACAAATTCAATAACCTTCAATATTTCAAACAGCAGACTTTCACAAATGAAATGCAATGATTAAGGGAAGCTTTCTTTTACAAACCAAGGATTGTTAACAGAGTGTACCCATATTCTAGCATCTCCACACAAAAAAAGAAGACAAAAGATCAAGCAACAGATGTTATGAAAGATCTTTCTTTGCTTAATCCAGGAAAATTGCTGCCTGCTTAAGTAGATAGCACTTGGTTATGTGGACGAATAGCCACTGAATATAAATCAATTTCCAGTGATCTCATTTCATATCAGTGTTGAGTGTTGAAGGCCACATTTCCATAGCAGCTGTGCTACTGGAGACTGTGATGAATACCAATGATGAGCAGGATGAGAGACAAAAAGAGGATGAGTTCACCATTAATGAGCCCCGCTCTTTCTTACTGTTGCTTCTTCATCTCCATCTCCATCGATATCTTCCGTTCTTTCCTTTCCTTTCCTTTCCTTTCCTTTCCTTTCCTTTCCTTTCCTTTCCTTTCCT
>BHFT01019271.1:0-57474 GCA_004320025.1 Laticauda laticaudata
GGGCCAGCCACGGCCCTGCAGAAGCCAGCCGCCTCGACAAAGGGGAAACGGAGGCAGGGGCTTCCGACGGTCGGAGAGCACGGCTGGAAGGCACGTCCGCGGAATTTCCGCGGGAGGGGCTGCGGCGAGCACTGGGCTGCTGCAGAAGGTCCCGCCTGTTGGGGATGACCAGAGAAGGAGAGAGGGAGGGAGGAGGAAAGGGTGCAAGGAAGGCCCTGGTTGTTCCTGAGCGCCTACCTTCTCAGGAGAGGAGCAGAAAGACTACTACTACTTGGGTCTCCCAGAACAGCCAGGCAAGTTCCTTAGAGTTGGGAGCCCAGACAGCAGCTCTTGTACTCTGTGGAATGAAAGAGGATGCTTGGGAAAGGCCAAGTGGGTTTGGGTTCCCACAACATGCAAATCCCCTTCCTCATCATCCTTGGTTTTAGGAAGACCAACCTTGATCCTGTGCTTAGATTTTTTATTATTATTATTTTATTTTATTTGGTTGGTCAATTGCTTACAAGATAATAGGTATAAGTAAAAATATAGTTATGAATACATGGATACATATAAGAAAAATAAACAACAGGACAGGGACAGTAGGCACGATTGGTGCGCTTATGCACACCCCCTACAGACCTCTTAAGGAAAGGGGTGAGGTCAATAGTAGACAGTCTAAGGTTAAAGTTTTTGGGGTTTGAGGAAGAAACCACAGTCAGGCAGAGTGTTCCAGACATTCATATCTGGATGAATTCCGCCTTGGCCTGCTCTGCTGGTTGGTTTCACACACTCTGCTTTGACTGGGTGAAGAGTGAAGGGCTGGGTCTGCATCCCACTGAGGTTCCACCAACCCATCCCCATTTTAACCTAATTTAATTTGCTGCCCAACTTCAACCATGATGTATCCCAACTGTTCTTCCACTTTTATAATCCCCTTCTGTTACTTGGTTAGATTCTAGACAGAATGGCATTGCAGGAAACAGGAAAGAAACCTTCCTCCTCCTCCTCCTCTTCCTCTTCTTCCTCTTCCTCCTCTTCCTCCTCCTCCTACTTCATCATCATCATCCTAGTTTACTACTAAAGTTGACCACATTGAAGGTTGTGGTTTCTGTACCACCAAAAGTTCGCTAGAAGAAAGTCAAGGAGATGACCCGTCTCAGATCATAGACACCATGTTACATCCTGGGGAACTTTGGGTTTTCTAAAGATGGTGAAGTAAAATTCCCAGCATCCTTTGCTACATGGATTAGGGCTGCACTCTCTGGGGAATAAGTTAACCATCTCTGATCTGATCAGCAAATAATGCCATTGTCTCTCTCTCTCTCTCCCTCTCCCTCCCTCCCTCCCTCCCTTCCTCCTTCTCTCTCACACACACACTCCAATCCTAGAGTTTCCCAGTGAATGGAAACTTGAGAAGAAATTAATACCTCTCTAAAAGGATGATGACATTCCTTTCCAGCCAATGTCTATAGATAGCCATGACTTATTGCAAAGTTCAGACAATCACTGTGCCGTATTTCTAAATGCACAGATTTACACATGCTCAAGCTTTTCTCTTTTTCATTGGGGCAAATTCATACAGAATTGAGAGGTTTCCTTGATTGGAACATTATGAAACAATACGACAAATAATACCTGCAATTAATAATTTCAGTTAAAGTATGGCAATGCCATGGAATAGCCAGTATGGTCTACTGATCTAGGCACCAGGTTAGAAGTCAGGAGGCCCTGAGTTCTAGTCCTGCCTGAGGCATGAAAGCCAGATGGGTGGCTTTGGGCCAATCTCTCTCAACCCAGCTCACTTCACATGGGTTGTTGTGGGGGAAATAGGAGAAGGAATGAATATAACACTTGTTTGCTATCTTTATAAAAATAATAAAGGCAAGATATTAGATAGAATATGAATGGATGGATGGATAGAGATAGATGGATGAATGGATGATTGGGTAGACAAATATGGGTGGATAGATAGCTGTTGATGGATGGATAGATTATAGAAGATGGATGGATGGATAGGTAGGTAGGTAGGTAGGTAGATAAAAGATACACAGACAGACAGATAGATGCTATGCTATTATCATCACAATCTTGAGAGGGATTTTGTGGGATTTCTTGCATACAAACATCTGCACACTTAAAAAAATGGGTTAGTATTTTTAAAATGACATCACTTACTGGGGTCATACATTTTGCCAAGCTAAGAGCCTTTTTCAGCCTTTTATCAAAGATACAGGAACTGGTTGGGTTTGTGTCAGCCATGAAACATGATTTATAAACAATAATGGCTGGTAAACCAAATAAAAATAAAATGTCATAATGGATCACAAGCCACAAAACTCCATAGACCATGCAAAGCTGAAAGCAAAATACATAATGGCTAAGAGTTATATCTGTTTGGGAGACCCAGCCTGAATTTGTCATGGTAACACAGACCAAGGATGAGTGACCTTAGCTCACTGTGAAAAAAACTACGCTTTCCTGTATGTTCAGCCAAAATATCTGAACTGCAAGGTCAGTTCCTAACATTAGATGTCTCAGGTAGCAGGTTGAGAGCTTCTGCCAAACAAGCAAGAAACATTGAACTGGATAGAGAAATAGAAGAGAACAGATGGAAGTTAAAAGTTCAGCCCCAGATACTGGATCACACAACCCATCCTCCTTAGACAGTGATTGTATGATTGGGTTCATGGGAGTTCTAGACTTCCAGAACATTTGGAAGACATCCGTGTGGAGCAAAGGAAATTATGTTCAGGCCATCTTGACTTTTCTGATCATTGGAAAGATTTTCTTGGTATTCGATCATGTTTCTTGACATTGTTGTCAAGTTTGAACCATGTTTTTGCAGTGGCAATATTATTGCTTTTCAGCTTGCCAACGAACCAAGGAGGAGGGAAGGGGTAGGTGGAATGTGTATTCCAGGCATTAGGAAGCTGAGCTGTGAGAGCCAAGGACACTTCAGCAGGTGTTTGCCAAAGCCAAAGATTTTTCTCATAACAGTGCAAAGAGACTGAATTGGACAATGCCACCTGCTCTAATAGGGGGAGGGAGAGAGAATCCTATATTTTTAATTGTGTGGGTTTGCATAGGAATTAGCTGTTGTGGTTCACTGGCAGACGGCAGCAGAATCGGACAATGAGGAAGAAAGGGGACCAGTCAGGGAGTTTGGAGAGGACTTGGACAAGGGTCCTGCATCTGATACAGAGATGGGGCCAGGACCATCTGGGAGTGGTGTGCTGACTCCAGAGCCTTCAGAGTCTGGTAGCAGCGAGGCAGAAGACTTAGGGGAGCCTGTTTCCAGTGCGCGTTGCGCAGAGCTGCTAGAAGGTGAGAGCAACTGAAACAAAATGGGTGACTCAGGAGCAAGCTGGGAGGTGATTGCCCCTCCCATAAGGGATAAAAGTCAGACCTCAATGTGAAACCTTTGCAAGAAGCAAAATAGTTCGATAGATTCTGAATCCTCCTTGAAGCTCTGTGTACACTGGTTGTTGTTTTTTTCTGGTACTTCAGTTGGTTTCTGTTATAATGAATTTGGATATATAATTAATTGGATACTTCTGGTTTTAGCAGCATTCCCAGCACTGAAAGGTGTGTGTTTATCTTGGGGAACTGTTTAAGATTAGTTTTGGCTGGGAATGGAAACAATTCCCAGCATTGCAATAATATAGGTTGTGCTTTTAAAGCAAGTTTGATATTCATTACGTTTGACAAAGCCTGGGTCAGAACATTAGCTAGATCTGGTTTTGTCCTCATAGGTGCCGAAATGATGCACTTCAACAAAATTTTGCATTTAGAGATTGGAACATTTCAATTGTGCTTGCTTTGGTTGGCTTCATCAGTTGAAATGTTGGCAACAATATCATGTCATACAGATCCGATCTATATGAACGCTGTATGTGATCTATGTGAATCTGATTTATGTGGATGCTCCAACACTGGAAGTTTTTAAGAAGAGATTGAACCACCATTTGTCTGAAATGGGCTCGGGTTTCCTGCCTAAGCAGGGGGTTGGATGAGAAGACCTCCAAGGTCCCTTCCAACACTGTTATTCTGATATTATTGAAGGCAAAGATCAAGATCGCGATTGCATCTCATACCCTGGCTTTGAAAAGTCCCTCAGCTAATACCATTATCATATCCTACACCAAGCTCTAGGAAGGGGCCAACATTGCCTCCCACCCAAAGAAAGATTCACGTTGTATTTATATTCATATTCTTCTAAAAGAATTGGGAGGTGGGAATCCCTCTCCATTGGATCAAGATAAAGAATTTTACCTTTTGACAATTAATCTAAAGCTAACCAACCTTTTAGTCAAGGATCTTGGTCTCAGATTGTTTATAATCTGCTTTTCTCTTTGCCGGGAAAGAAATGGAGGAGGAGGAAAAAATCTTGAAGGCTCCAAGTCAGCTTTTAATCCCAAGATTTGAAGGGAAAGCCTGCAAATTCCCTCCCAACGCCTTGAGCTTCCACAACTCATTAGTATTTCCACTATTATTATTATTATTATTATTATTATTATTATTATTATTATTATTATTATTATTATTATTATTATTGTTATTATTATTATTATTATTATTATTATTATTATTATTATTATTATTGGAAGGAAACACCTTGATTCCTGATCCTACACCTGTTCTCACTTATGCAGTTCTCACGCATTATGCAGTTTGGGATGAACATCCTTTGAATGGTGTGGGGATATGAACGGATTTTCAGAGGGATTGTAGACTACAGGAACCACTGGCACTACTCAGATGATCCTGAGAACACAGATAAACCTGCAAATGCTTTAATGATCCTCTAAAAGGATGCAAATGGCCAGCTGTTTGCAAGGAGTATAAACCATTCCCCACCATCCAGTCAGAGCTGAAGAAGTTTCTTGGATGAGAAGTGAAACGTCTTCAAAGCAAAAAAACAAGAAAGTCCAGTTGCCTCCTGAAAAAAACACCTTTGGGAAAACCATAACCTGGATGATTGAGAATCTCCACAGACTCATGGACCATGAACCAGCCAATGCCACCTCTGACTGGCTCCACCCCCATCTATTCTCTGCCTCCCAAGTCCCAGCTGATTGGTTGAGTCTTCTTTTGTTGCCCTGCATAGGAGAACAGAGCTGGAAAGCAGGTCAGTGGGGTGGGGAGGGAATGGAGATTTTACAGTATCCTTCCCCTACCACACCCACCAAGCCATGCCCATAGAACCAGTAGTAAAAAAAAATTAATCCCACCACTGCATGTACCTCCAGTAGAATGGGTCAGTTGAATCACATTAGCACCTCTTCCACCTTTTAGTACATTTTCCAACATATTGCATTAGTCATCAAGCCACTAATAGACTCACTTGCACAACAACTGCTAGATTAGAGAGCAACAATTGTCTGTCATCTCTTATTAACCTCCTGTATAAAATCAACCAGAGTAATGCAAGCCTCCCATCTTACTTTCCCAACCAAACTTTCACTTGAAATCACATCTGTCCACACAATTGCACCTCTTTCTGTCCCAATCTCCTTGAGGCTGTCTTTAGTAGAATGGAATCAGGAGGGTAGAATATCCTCCAGGAGGGTAAGAGAAGGACAGGAAAAGCCTGGGGGCAGAGTCAAGAGAGTTATCAGCTTAGAATCATCACATACTCACAAGTGATCTAAGTCCTCTTTTAAATTTTCTTTATGTTAGAGTTTGCAGCATAAATTCAAATCCAGAAAACACACAGATGACTGATTCAGCAGGATCATTAACTTCTTCATAAACATAATAATATGAGTAAAGTTTACAATACCATTTGTAGATTCTTTCAATGTAACATAAGCAAAAAACAAGCAGCAGCAGCTCAGAGCAGGTATCAGTAAGCAAGCAACTTAATTTCTCTTTCAATTCTCAGCAAAGCATACAGAGCCAAACCACACCCAGGCTGTCATCTCCCATTGGCTGGTCTGTAGCCATGTTTACTCACTTGCTGACTTTGTCAACCATGTCTCTGCCAGTTAATGAATATACTCTGACTCTTTATTGTTATCTAGGGCCAATTTAGTGCTGAATATTAGTTAGCTAGATTTATTGCATGAGCAATAAAATAACTTTAGCTGGAATTCAATGTATGGTGCTGATCAGAGGTGGTATTCAGCAGGTTCTGACCAGTTCTAGAGAACTGGCAACAGAAATTTTGAGTAGTTCGGAGAACGGCAAATACCACCTATGACTGGAGATTTTACAGTATCCTTCCCCTGCCACGTCCACCAAGCTACGCCCACAGAACCGGTTGTAAAAAAATTTGAATCCCACCACTGGTGCTGATTCTGTGCACCGGACAATATTCTGAGGGGAGGAAGAGGCTTGAAATAGACGACTGGATGCTGTAGACCACGTTTCAAACAACTCCCCAATTATCCTTTGTCTTAATGTTGCACTGGTTCATATAGACTTGACTACTGGGGCTGCAGGGAAGAAATTCATTTTCTGGAGTCTTCCTAATGAGATAAAAAGTTGGCTTTTATGGAAAAGAACCATGCATGTTTTTTTGTTATCATCATCATCATCAGCTGATAATGACTGCACTTAAAGAGGAATCTGGCACTAGGACATGAACTAATTTGACTTAATTGGATTTGAACATTAATTGAACATTAATTAAATGCAGTTGATACCATTACTTCCAGTGTATATAATTCGTCCTCTTTTTTACCCTGCACATTAACCAGTTTAGTTGTATTGCAACTGAACTCACTAATCTTTGTAAAGGCCCTGTCACACTGCTCAATGGATGCAAAACATTTGTAAAAAGGACACAGCGGACGAGAAAAATGTTCCATCCATTGTTATCTGCTCTCAAAAGGGGCAAAAATTTGGCATAAGCAGAGCGGATAACACTGAAAAGGAATGGACGGGGGGAGGACGCAGAGCGGATGGAAAGCGGATGCTGAGATGCTGTAGAGGATGCGTAGAGGATGCAGAACGGATGCGTAGAGGATGCGTAGAGGATGCAGGAGCGGATGCAGGATGCTGAGGATGCAGAGTGGATGCGTAAGTGGAGCGGATCAAGATCGTAGCGGATGACGCAGATTCATAGCTGCATCCACTTTCATCCTTTCTCCGTCGGTGCTACTAACACTGCGCGTCGTTCCACTTCCTCCCTGCGTCCGTTTACGCTGGAACGGATTTGGGTTGCGCGGATGCGCAGCGGATGCCTAGAGGATATAGCGGATGTGTAATGGATGCAGAACGGATGTCCCCGTATGCTGCGGATGCAGAACGGACGCGTTGGATACATTTTCCGCTCAAAGTTTTGAGCACTCAAAACCTTTTGAGCGGATGAAATGTCAATAAACGGATGCTGGACGGATAGAGAGGAAGCAAAACGGAGGCAGTGAGTACAGAACGGAAGCATCGCGTTAACCAACGATGGGCAATGCCAACGGATGGCAAGTGTTTTTCTCCGTTTTACATCCTCTTTCCATCCGTTGGTGCAGTGTGACAGGGGCTTAAGATAGAAGGTTCCTTCATCTGGAGCTCCACAGTTAGAGAAACAGGACCATGGACAGTTCATGGACATCTGCAGAGCTGAACCTCTCTAATTATTCTAAAACATTTCTACCATGATCTTGTGGATGTACCCAAGTTGTTGTTTTTTTGTTTTGTTTTGTTTTGTTTTTCCTGGCATGCCCTTCCTTACCCCAAGATAAATCTTGCACAATCAAGAGACACAGGAAACCAGGAAACGTTTCAATACGTGCAGAGAACTCGAGACTTCTGATTCCTTGGTGATCTGTGGGAGCTCAATCCAGGAACGCAATGGCTCAGTGGCTAAGACGCGAAGCTTATTGGTCAGAAAGGTTGGCAGTTTGGCAGTTCGAATCCCTAGCGCCGTGTAACGGAGTGAGCTCCCATGGCTTCTCTCAGCTTCTGCCGACACAGCAGTTCGAAAGCATGTAAAAACGCAAGTATAAAAATAGGGACCAAATTGGTGGGAAGGTAACAGCATTCCATGCACCTTCGGTGTTTAGTCATGCCGGCCACATGGCCGTGGAGACATCTTCGGATAGTGCAGGCTTTGTAACAGAAATGAGCCCTACCCCCTAGAGCCGGAAACAACTAGCAGGTATGTGTGAGGGAAAGCATTACCTTTACCTTTAATCTCAAAACAGAGAGTGCATTTGTTTATTTTCCGATTTTTGCATTTTGCTCTTGTTTGAATGTTTTCACTTATGTAAACAGAGGAAAAAACAATGCAAACCATGGAAAACTAAAACATTCAATGCAAACTGGCTTGGTTTTGCCTGACTGAGAGTGGGTATAGAATCCAACTTTTACACCTCTGTTTGAAATCGTGGGTTGCATGGAACTGGTATGATTTTATAAATCCCACAGCAAACTGCCCATTCAATGCTGTCAGTGATTTTAAAGACAGGTGACTTGATTTGAATTCTCACATCAAGCAGAAGAGTGATAAGCCTGTCTGTGGACTGTACCACTTCAGGCTGTGGGGGGAGGGGAGAGATCTAGTTAAGGATATGCTACATTTTACTTCTGCTTTCTGACCAAAAATGCCCATTGTGAAAAATAGGTTTACTTAATGACTTCAACATTTTTTCAGTGACTATGGTGATTCATTTCATGACCATCAAAAATATGTCTTAAAAGTGTATTGGTGACATAATAACCAGCTCAACGTATGACAGAAATTCCATACTTAATTATGGTCATAAGCTGAAGATTTTGTAGATCTTCTCCCTTCTTTCATGCATTTGCATTTGAGGTTTCTACTTAGCATTGGTAATGATGTTACACCTTTTGGCTAGTCAATTATGTCAACTTTTTCAAAAAAATATTTCAATATGATGACAGTGGTGGTGGTATCTCTTCAGTCGTGTCCAGTTCAATGGACCAACTGTCTAGACATTCTAGAAAGAATGCAAAAAATAGCAACAAAGATGAAAAGGGAACTGGAGCAGAGGTGGTATCCAGACCAGTTCTGGAGAACCAGGAGTGGAAATTTTGAGTAATTCAGAGAACTGGCAAATCCCCCCTCTGACTGGCCCTGCCCCCATCTCTTCTCTACCTCCCGAGTCCCGGCTGATCGGCTAGATCTCCTTTGGTTGCCCTGAACAAGAGAACAGAGCTGGAAAGCAGGTTGGTAGGATGGAGAGGGAATGGCAATAGCAATATCAATAGCACTTATATCCTGCTTTATAGTGCTTTACAGCCCCCTCTAAGCAGTTTTACAGAGTCAGCATGTTGCCCTCAACAATCTGGGTCCTCATTGTAAGCACCCCGGAAAGATGGAAGGCTGAGTCAAACTGAAGCCAGGTGGGATTTGAACTGGCAAATTTCAGGCAGCCGATAGTCAGCAGAAGTGGCCTGTAATACAGCACTCTAACCACTGCACTACCGAAGCTCTTTATTGGAATCGGGATTTTACAGTATCCTTCCCCTGGAGTGAGGTAGAAATGGAGATTTTGCGGTATCCTTCCCCTGCCATGCCCACCAAGCCACAACATGCCCGTCAAGCCATGCCCACAGAACCGGTAGTAAAAAAAATTGAGTACCACCACTGGACTGGAGGCTAAAATAAAGGAAGGATGGTTACACAAATTGGGTAAGTCTGGTTTAATGAGAAGGAGAAGTGAGGTTGACATGAGAGCAATGTTCCTATATTTGAAGTGCTGCCATAAAGCAGACTTACTTTCCAAAGCACCTGAAGGCAGGAGAAGAAACAATGGATGGAAACTAATGAAGGAGAGAAACAACCTAGAAATCAGGAGAAATTTCCTGACAGTGAGAACAATTAATCAGGGGAACAACTTGCCTCCAGAAGTTGTAAATGCTCCAACACTGGAAGGTTTTAAGAAGAGATTGTACAACCACTTGTCTGAAATGGTATAGGGTTGGATAAGAAGACCACCAAAGTCCCTTCCAATTCTGTTATTGTTTTTCTGCTTCTTTCAGTTGTTTCATGCTCCAGTTGGCTTTGATGGTATCTAGCTTCCTTTTTTTGGTGGCCTCATTTTCTTTTACCGCTGACCTTTCTGAGCATAACTGCCTTTTCTGGCAAGTCTGCTTGCATGACACAGCCAAATAAGTAAAGTGGAATGTTGTGACTCTGCCTTCCAGTGATGTGTCTGATTTTCTATGCTCCAGTACTTCCTTGTTTGTCACCTTTGCTATCCAAGGAATGTGCAGGCACTTTCTCCACATTTGGTTTTCCTTCTAGCTAGTTTTATCATGCACCTTTCCAACATGAAAGCTTCTTCATAGGTTGGACTTCAAATGCCAGTGGAAATATGCAGAATCTAAAGGTCTGAACTCATGCTCTAAACTTCTCGCTGCAATCCTGGCTCTACCACTAAGCAGAGAGAAGGAATCTTGCCCAATGGTAGAGGTCTATGGAGATTCCAAGTCATGGCTGATATCCCAAGACACCTTTGGGATGTCTGATGGTAGGTGCTGAGAGGTAAATATTTACCTTTTTTTCAACTGCTCAATAATAAATAATAATAATAAATAACTGTTCAATAATAAACTGTTCAACTATTTTATTCATTCATTCATTTATTTATTTTGTCAAGCATGTTTTAGATAACAGGGAACATGAACATGAGTACATAAAATGGATATGAATAAAAGGGACATTAGTAGAGATGGTAGGCACGTTGGTGCACTTATGCATGCCCCTTTCAGACCTCTCAGGAATGGGGTGAGATTAACAGCAGACAATCTAAAGTTACAGTTTTGGGGGTTTGGGGAAGAGTCGGTGGTGGGATTCAATTTTTTTTACCACCAGTTCTGTGGGCATGGCTTGGTGGGCATGGCAGGGGAAGGATACTATAAAATCTCCANACCAGTTCTGTGGGCATGGCTTGGTGGGCATGACAGGGGAAGGATACTATAAAATCTCCAGTCAGAGGTGGGATTTGCCAGTTCTGCGCACTACTCAAAATTTCCACTACCAGTTCTCCAGAACTGGTCAGAACCTGCTGAATACCACCTCTGCACAGAGTCAGGTAGAGCATTCCAGTTGCTGAAGTTATTCTGAAGTTATTGTTAAACAAATGGAAGACCCCTTTCTTACAGCTCTTTCAACAGAGGACAGTCTAATGCAAGGATCTGCAACCTTAAATACTCAAAGAGCTGTTTGGACCCATTTCCTACAGCAATAATTTAACAACCGATGTGACTTGGTGGGCATGGCCAACTCAACATCACTTACTTCCACCCAGTCACCTCCTGCTCTGGAATATGGAGTGAGTCTCCATCCCCCACCATCACCGTTACCTTCTCAGGGCCAGGCAAGGAGTGATGGGGAGGAGCCAGTCAGTGGTAGGATCAGCCAACAGGAAGCCATAACAGAGGGCTGAAAGAGCCGCATGTGGCTCCAGAGGCTCAGATTGCAGATGCCTAGTCTTGTGCAACATTTCTGAATCTTGGGAATTGAAGTTCACCCATCTTAAAATTGCCAAAGTGTCTCAACCCTAAAGCTGACTTGACTGGAGCTATTTTGAAGCTTCAGTGTTGCCACATTAGAGCTGAGGGATAGGGAGGGGGGAATAGAGATAGCTGGGATTGCATTGTAGCCAAAACAAAATACTTTCTCTTGGGAACCAAGGACATTCTTACACCTGGTCAGAGAGGAGGAGGAATGATGTTACTGGGCAATAAGACAGCACCTGGATTGAACCATGTGACTGATTGTTTGGAAAAGAGCAGAAACTTTTACTTCGGTGAAAAGCATGAGAACTTTCAGAGTCAGTTTTCACCAGCCTATACCAATATGATATGTTCAATAAAACTATTCTTTGAGGAATCCACTTGCCTCAGAGTTTTGTTTGCTATGGGTGTGTTACTTGTAATCCTGACACAAGGTTGAGGGACACTGGTCTAGTAAAAATCCCAGCTCCATAAACAGGAATCTTCCAGGAAAAATAAAACCTATAGTGTCCAATCATCAGGATGGGGCTACTTTTTTCAAAAGAAGAAGGAAATACCAGAAGATCCTGAAGACGGCAGAACTTGAAGAAATGGTCAAACTGACCTGTTTGATCAGAAACAAGTTTTTTTTTTTCTCTAAATAAAAGACTGGAAACCTTTTATGGACTTTTTGCTGGAAAAAATGAATTGGTGACTTATGGATTTGCTGATTAAAAAGGGTTGAATGTGGAAAGGCAAGAAGTAGTTTGTAACTTCATTGCTTTGGATAATGAACTTATTTATTACTTCTATAAAGAAGATCAGAAACTGCTTCTTTATTTTCCTTTCCCCTTTCCCTTTTCCCCCTTTTTCATGCTTTTTCCTTTCCTTGTACTTGCACTGTCTTTTCTATTTGTTTTTTTATCTTTTTTCCTCAATTTCACTCTCTATAATTTCATGTGTACCTTTTACTTATGTAAAAATCTTCAAGAATTTTTTTTTTTCAAAAAAAGAGGGAGAAGTACCAGATTGCAGACTTCCTCCATTGATGAAGTTGTGACAGCCATCATGTTGACGGATGTACACTCTGCCAATGGATTCTCGCATAGTAGCCATTTTCAGCATTGGCAAATGAATGGAGTGTTTAACATAAATGAATGTCCCATTAGTTCATATCTGAAGAGTGCCCTCTTTTGTCTTCTTGTCTTCCTCTGTTGTTCTCTGGACCCATTGTTTACTTTATCCCTTCCTTCTGCAACACTCCTCTTCTTCTCAGTCCTAACTACCTTCTTCCAACTATTTCCCTTCATTCTCTCCTTCCACCAGAAAAAAGAAAATATGTCCGCAACAGCAACTATTGGATTACCATGAGATAACATAGAGCTTCTCATTTTGCTTGAAGCATTCGTTGTTATGAATTTTGAATCCAAAGAAAGCATTGGCAAAAATTTCAAGATTAGGTTAGAAAAATAGCTCCAATATTTTGCACAACTTGGAATTTTATTCTAGATGAAACTGCAATGAATGTGAAGGCTTTCTCCAAGATGATGAATAGACAGATATCCTTTGCACACAACTATTGCTTTAAAACATTACAGGAGCTCTTTCCAATGGCTTGACCTTCAAAACAATTACTGATATCATAAACCTTGATATAAAAGGTCAGTGAGGTATAATAGTAAAGTTTTTGGACTGGTTCTAGAGAGGTGGCTATTAAGTCCACATTCAACTATGGAATTCACCGAATGATCTTTGGCCAGGTCACTATTTCTCAACTCAGCCTGTCTCAAAAGTATCATTGTTATATGAATAAAGTGAGAGGTGATTCAGATGTATGTCATCTTGAGCTCTAAGAAGAAAAATGGAACGTCAAGGAGATAGACAGGCAGATAATAAGAAAGATAGATGAATGGATGAGATAGATGATTAGATAGATAGATAGATAGATAGATAGATAGATAGATAGATAGATAGATAGATAGATAGATAAATTGATGGATGGATGTGGGTAAGTGGGCAGGTAAGTTATGGACAGACAGACAGATGATAGAAAGATAGATGAATGGGATAGATGGATGGATGGATGAGTGGGTGGGTAAGTGGGTAGCTGGGTAATGGACAGACAGACAGATAGATAATAGACAAACAGTATGATTCAGTATAAAGGCAAATGATAGAAAGACAGACAGTCAGATAATAGAAAAAATATAGAATGATGAGATAGATAGATGGATGGATGGATGGATGGATGGAAGGATGGATGGATGGATGGATGGATGGATGGATGGATGGACAGACAGACAGATGAGCAGGCAGACAGGTAGATATGGATGGAGAGAGGCAAAGAGAGAGAAAGTATGGATCAGATGTTAGCTTTTTGCTTCTACATTGTGTCCAGACCACAAGAAAGAAGTATAAACAATTATAGCTGAATCCTTCAATTCTAGGTCATGTAATGTATGAGCCAGATTGGTGTTGTGGTTAAGGTGCCAACCTAAAAACCAAGAGACAGGGAGTTCTAGTCCCACATTAGGCATGAAAACCGGCTGGATGACTTTAGTCAAATCACCAGGACACAATGGATTAGTAAGATTGTTTGCATAAAGTTTTTTTTTTCTATTTTCAACTTTGTAAGCCACCCAGAGTCATGGGTGGATGGGTGGCTATATAAATGCAACCAATAAATCAATACAATAAAATTACTGCCAAAAAAGATCCCTCCCAGAAATGTAAGAAGCAGGCAAATTGCAAACAAACCAGGGGCATAAATCCACTTATCCTTACATGTGACATTCCATCCTGACTTCACCGACCGGCACACCAGGAACTAAAGAAAAGGCCATTTCCTCAAATTAATAATGCCACCATTGGCTCTTGACTTCATTAATAAGCCAGGCTACAGATAGAGTCTTGGAGAAGGACTCCATTTGCTCTTCTAATTGCTCTGGGTTTGTGGTGGCAGTAGGCCCATCAAGCAAATTAACACTGATTCATCACCCCTTCTCTGTCGATTGCATTGACCCAGACTTCAGGGAGACAAATTCACGCCTGCACCTTCACAAGTTAACTGCAGTTCCTGTGTTATAGCGGTTGTGTACACGTTGCTTGCCTCGCGGGTAGCTCAGAAAGAGAAAAAAGGAGAATGGGAACAGAGCAATAGCACTTAGACTTATAAACTATTTCATGGGGTTTTACAGTCCTCTCTGGATAGTTTACAGAATCAACATATTGCCCCTAATAATCTGGATCCTAATTTTATCAATCTCAGAAGGCTGAGTCAACCTTGAGCCGGTCAGGATTGAACTCCTGGCAGTTGGCAGAGTTTGCCTGCAATAGTGTATTTTAACCATTGTACACCAAGAAATGGAAGGAAGGAAGGAAGGAAGGAAGGAAGGAAGGAAGGAAGGAAGGAAGGAAGGAAAGGAAAATTAGCTGTAGCACTTAGATGTATATACCGCCTTCACAATGCTTTACAGCCCTCTCTAAGCAGTTTACAGAGTCAGCCCTATTGCACCAACAATCTGGATCCTATTTCTTTTTTTTTTTTAAATTTTTATTGGTTTTTAAAACAAACATAAACAAAAACAAAACATAAAAACATCAAAGCCATCTTCCATATAATACTGTAACATAATAGTGTTTGCCGGTTGGTTTTACAAATTCTTTTGTGCTTCCAATTTCGTAATCTTTTCAATTACAATTACATGTATATTATATTCTCATATTTTTCAATCCAAATGTTAAATACATTACTATCATGCATTAACCAATCATTATGACTATATTTTAATCATTCGTGTTTTATGAAGTCATCCATAATTTTACTTAATTTGTTCTATGAACAGTTCATATTATCATCTTCAAAATCTATTCCTACAGTCATATTTTGTAGATATAATAGGAAAAGAGTACATCTTAATATATTATTATTTCTTTAAGAATCTTACCTGGAGCCAGTCAGGATCGAACTCCTGGCAGTGAACAGTGAGTTAGCCAAATACTGCATTCCACTGTAATACTGGGACATCAATTTTTTTTCACTTACTGGTTCTGTGGCGTGGATTGGTGGGTGTGTCTTTTGTTACTGCAAAATCCCATTCCTCCTCACCCCACGAACCTGCTTTCCAGCTCCATTCTTCCTATGCAGGGCAACAAAGAAGACCCAGGCCAATCAGCTGCTTGGGAGGCAGAGAATAGATAGGGGCGGGGCCAGTCAGAGGTGGGATTTGCTGGTTCTCCAAACTACTCAAAATTTCCACTACCGGTTCTCCGGAACTGGTCAGAACTTGCTGAATACCACCTCTGGTACCATGTTACACATTGTTTTAAAGCTGGGTTCAAGTGGCGTCACAAGTCAAGGACTACCTGCTGTTCATGATCTGGTTTGCGCTTCGCACTAAATTATCTTTCTTTAACCAAGATTTACTAAATAAGCCAAGATAAGCCATAAGCCAAAGCCATAAGCCATAAGCCATGCTTTAGCTAGAGTTGCCCTCTTGCAATCCTCAATTGTTGTGACTCACCAGCAGCAGGTGTGAATGGCTGAGGGCTCGGAGGGCAAAGACTCAGATGAGGGGCCTGTGTGTGATGCAGGGATGGGGCCAGGACCATCAGGGAGTGAAGTGCTACCTTTGGAGATGGTGGAGGCTGGCAGCAATGAGGAAGAGGACCCCGAGGAGCCTGTGCCCACTGCGTGTGCACGCAGGGCTGCTCAAAGGAAAGAGCAGCTGCAGCAGCATGGGCAACTTGGGAGTAAGGCTGCAAGGTAATGGCCCCTCCCTTAATATATAAAAGCCAGCTGAGAAACTGGAGTTCTTTGCAGGAAGCAAAGAAGATTTTGCACTGAAACCTTGTGGACGTTCGGAATATCTTGGTTGGTGTTTGGAGACTCTTTGTGTTCGAGTTATTGCTTAGTAACTTTATCTATCATTCTTGGCAGCCTTGCAAAACCTGGCTAATTGGTTTGAAGCAGCCTTTTACCTGTGAAGGAACAGGATTTGAAAAGAAACATTAAAAGGTTGTGCTGTTATCTTTGTCTTGTGTTTGCTTCCTTCAAACCAGGTCTGGCCCAGAACAACAATCCAAAAGCAAGCAAACAAATGTAGACCAAAAGCAAGCAAACAAATATAGCTCCAATTCCTGGCTTGTTTGAATAATAATACATATGATGTTTGATACATGCATGTCCTATATATGTTATTTGAGATCCATCTGATGTAGGGCAGGAGAGATTTTCGTATTTGTTCAGGAACAGAGATACTTTAGTGTATGTGTGGGGGGGGGGAAGATTAGGAAACTCTCCAAACAATTTAAAAATAGAGCTGAATGCATCCATTCATCTAAATCTTTTTCAGTGGATATTTCTCATCTGTCAACTGGGAAATTAAACAATAACTTAGCAGCAATTTTTTAACACCCAGTTTCTTTGCAAATTAAAATGTGAATATGTATATGAGAAACCAGATAATTTGGTGTTCCATAATTACAAGGATTTCAAAGCTTATGACCTGTAAAGATTTAGTAGGAACTCTTAGGAATGAAATTCACACACATTATTATGTACTCCAGTGTATTTGTATCACAGAGAATGGAGATTGCAATGTTAAAAAAAAAACAACCACCCAAGAAAAGGGTGGAAAAACGTATAATTAGCAAAGACAAAAATGTTGAAAGCCTCTAAGCTAGTCAATTCCTCTACAGAAAATTTACAGTACTCTGTGGATTCAGAAAAAAAATATGGACATGGATACTCCCCAATTAATGGTTTCTTATGTCAAAGGAATGCCCTAGAGTTTGGCTTCTTCTCTCTGTGTGGTTATGTCAGATGGAAAGTCTTCTACAGTTTTGCAGCTAGAGTGGGCTAAGATCTAACCGCTATAAAGCCAGTTCGGTCTAGTGGTAAAGACACTCGTGGTAGGATTCAATTTTTTTTACTACCAGTATTGTAGGAGTGGCTTGATGGGCATGGCAGGGAAAAGATACTATATAATCTCTATTCCCTCCCCACCCCACAAACCTGCTTTCCAGCTCCGTTCTCCTGTGCAGGGCAACAAAAGGAGACCTAGCCAATCAGATTGGGACTCAATGGGAGGCAGAGAATAGATGGGGTTGGTGGGGCCAGTCAGAGGTGGGATTTGCCAGTTCTCTGAACTACTCAAAATTTCCACTACCGGTGGTTCTCCAGAACGGGTCCGAACCTGCTAAATACCACCTCTGGTTAAGACATCCAGCTAGAAAGCAGAAGATGGTGAGTCCTACTCCCATCTTAGACATGAAAGCCAACTGGGTGACTTTGGGTCAATCACTAGGAGACCGTGAGTTCTAGTCCCAACTTAGGCATGAAAGCCAGCTGAGTTATTTTGGGAACAATCATGAAGAGATTGTGAGTTCTAGTCCGACCTATGCATGAAGAGCCAGCTGGGTGATTTTAGTCTAATCACCAGGACACAGTGAATTCTAGTCCTACCTTAATCATAAAAGCTGGCTGGGTATCTTTGAATCAACCCCTCTTTCTCTCAGTTCAATTCACCTCACAGGGTTATCGTGGGGAAAAATAAAAGGAGGAAGGCGTATTCGTAATGTTTACCACCTTGAATTGTTTATAAAAATAATAAAGGTGGGATAAAAATAAACAAATAAATCCCATCATCCAGTCTCTCTCCCCCCAGTATCTATCGAGATACCAGTTGATAGGAATAGTGGTCAGCCTCTTAGCACGGGGGTGTAAAACTCAATGTCAACAAAAAACATACTCCTTTGGTCCTTTTAGCTGCCAGAAAAAGGGAGTGGGGGAAAACAGTGCATTCCTTAAGTACCTAGATAATCACTCTGGCAGCCCAAAGTTGTCAGAGTGCAAGAATATTACTGGAGAGCATGATTGATGACTCTTGGGGATGGATGTGTCCCATTGGAGAATATACATCCAGGGGATGGGTGGAAGACCAGGGTCAAGGGGGAAATGAATTATGTATTTTAGTATCGGCTGCATCCAGCTAACACCAACATGGCCGCTTCTAAGAAATCAAGTTTCTTTTCTCTGAGATGCAGCTGGAGACTTGTGATTTGAGTGGGAGTGGATTTGTTGGAGTCTTGACACTCAAGGCCCGCATGGGACCACCCTGGAAATAGCAAAGGATCAGCCCATGATGNACCAGGGTCAAGGGGGAAATGAATTATGTATTTTAGTATCGGCTGCATCCAGCTAACACCAACATGGCCACTTCTAAGAAATCAAGTTTCTTTTCTCTGAGATGCGGCTGGAGACTTATGATTTGAGTGGGAGTGGATTTGTTGGAGTCTTGACACTCAAGGCCCGCAGGCCAGATCTGGCCTATGGGGTACCTAGATCTGGCCCATGGGACCACCCTGGAAACAGCAAAGGATCAGCCCATGATGACTCTGCCAGTGGAAATGTGGCTCGGGAGGTCTGTGTGCATGGCCCTCCCAAGCTCCATTTTTGCTGGCAGTGGGTTGCAGGGGGCCGTCACAGCCAAAAACAGAGCTTGGGAGCCCGTTTTCACTGGCAGAGCACTTGAGCCATCACAGGCACCCCAAACACGAGTGACATTGAGCTGTCCATGGCCACCCCAACCCCCCAAGATCAAACATAACCCTGATGCGGCCCTCAATGAAATCATGTTTGACACTTCTGTCTTAGCATCAGAGCTTATATTGTGGCCTTCCCACTTCCAAAGAATCATATTCGGCCACTGCATAAGGGCACCAGTACTGTATCCCTCAGCACCAACTGGTATCACTGGAATATATAGCCCTGCTTTGTCACTAGCCTTTTCCTTCATACACCTAATGAAAATGCACACAACCCTTTGCAGAAGAATGTAAAAAGAGGAATAAACGATGCAAAATAAAGCAGATTTGCTTGGTTTTGCTTGACATTTGGACCTTCCTTGGGTTGTATCATTGAAACATCCCAGACATGGAACTTGTAAGATTTTATAAATCCTAAATCATCCCATGCAATCAGTCATTTTAGAGAGAGATGATTTGATTTGAATTCTCGCACCGAGTGGAAGATTAAGGTAGCCTGTTGGTGGACTGGCTATACCACTTCAAGCTGTGAGGGAAAGATCTAGTTACTGATTTACTGCTTCATAGTCAGGATCTAGCCCTCCCTCTGCAATGAGGTATGGAACTTGCTAGTCTTAAATCCTCCTCCATGTCATCCAATTGACTTTGTACAAGGATGTGCTTGTTTTTACAATGGCTTGGGTCTCGGAAAAAGCAAGATGTACTTCATACTGGAGACAAGCTTAGCACTGATCTGTTGCTTGTGAAAACTAAGCTACAAAAATCTCACCCTTGGAGTTCTTCATTTTTTATTTATTTTATTTATTTTGTCAAGCAAGTATTACCTAAAAGGTATAAGTATAAGCATGATGATGAATACATAAAATGGATGTGAATAAAAAGGAACATTAGAACAGGGATGGTAGGCATGTTGGTGCGCTTATGCATGCCCCCTTATAGACCTCTCAGGAATGGGGTGAGGTCAACAGTAGACAGTCTAAGGTTAAAATTTTGGGGATTTGGGAAAGAAATCACAGAGTCAGGTAGAGCATTCTAGGCACTGACTACTCTGTTGTTGAAATCGTACTTCCCGCAATCAAGTTTGGTGAGGTTCACCTTGAGTTTGTATCTATTGTGTGCTCTTGTATTGTTGTGGTTGAAGCTGAACTAGTCATTGATGTGTAGGACATTGCAATAAATAATTTTATGTTGTTCACTTAGGTCGGACGGAAGCAAGTTCTAGATTGTCTAAGCCTAAAATTTCAAGTCTGGTGGCATAAGGTATTCTGTTGCAATTAGAGTACAATGATTGGAGCAGTGGTGGGATTCATTTTTTTTTACTACCGGTTCTGTGGGTGTGGATTGGTGGGAGTGGCAAGGGAAGGATACTATAAAATCTCCAGTCAGAGGTGGTATTTACCGGTTCTCCAAACTACTCAAAATTTCTACTACTGGTTCTCCAGAACTGGTCAGAACCTGCTGAATACCACCTCTGGTGCCCACTGTCCCTGTCCTACTGTTCCCATTTATTCATACTCATTTATTATGTATATACTTATAACTGGTTACACTTACAGGTTTATATGTTATGTTCATACTACACTTGTTTTCTCATACATGCTTGACAAACTAAACTAAACTAAACAAAATAAAATCATGTCCACTTCTTGAGAATAGGAGTAGTGGAATTACTATTCAAGGTGCTGGTTATCACCTTGAAAATCCTACGTGGCCTGAGGCCATGTTACTTGAAGGAGCACCTCTCCTCCATTATATCCACCTGGCTATCAGGATGGGAAGGTATGGCCTCATCAACTAGGGTGGTATATCTGGTGGGACCTCCTCGGTGGTGGCCCCTTCTTTATGGAATATCACCCCCCTCAATGTTAGGTTGGTCCCCACCTCTTCTGAAAGCTGTGTGTCAGCTTTGGAAGCTATATTAGCATTAGATGCTTCCACGCTGCCACACTCTTGAGCCTGGGAAAATGGGAGTGGGAAAATTTCTTTGAGTGTATGTGGTTAGACATTATAGCATTCTTCTTCTAAGTCAAGGTCATGTTATTTCTGCACCTGGCTAAGGAGTGGTTGAAGGGATGTCTCAAGTTGGGACAGATGGTGATTGGGGCATGTGATACAATGAGCAGTGCAGGTGATGGATTTGTAATATTTTACTTATTGAAGGGAAACCCAGAACTTTCAGATTTGGGGTTTCCCAGATGTGCCAGTTTACTACTCTAATAAAAGGAACCTTTGAGAAGATGTATGTCTCGGAGTTTTTGGTTGGAGTTGAGGTTGTCTGGAATCCTGACACTGTGTTTTTGTCAGTGAGCCTGGGGACCACGAATGGAGATGGAACTGAACAAAGTGGCTGATTTGATTATGTGGTTTCTGCCATGTGGAGGATAGAGTTTTGACATGGGTTTTTACCATGTGGTGGATTTTTAAAACATTGTAAACCTTCCAGATTCTCCTACGTGTGAGGTGGTTGGCGATATACATTTAATACATAATAAATGATTTGAGATTAGCCTCTGTTACAGAACATTTTCTGGCAATCTGCTGACTACCACCTCTGCACTGGAGCCTTCCTAGAGAAGTCAAAGGGGCTGCCTGACCCACTATTCCTGCTAGATCCTTAGGCCCAACCTACAGGCCTCTCCTAGCTTTGTCAAGATGCATTTTCCTGATCTAGGAAGACTTACACGCAGCTCCAGCTGAAGGAAATGTGAACATAATTCCTACACCTACTTCTGTAAACAGCTGGAAGCTGTTTGCGAGATGCTTCTGTGTGAAAGTTGTTGGAGATGTGGCACTTGTTCCCAAGGTGGCAACAATCAGCATTGGGAGTTCTGCCGAGGGAAAGTGTAAGAGAACTGTAGTTACATCTACACTTGAAAGCAAGGACAGATGTGGTTGATAATACTTCTCCATAACTGGGAGAATCTATGCATTTTAATTTGCCAAATCCATCCATACATCCACTTTGTTCTCATCTGCTAGCTTTCAAGGATTGCCAAGAATATCCTATTATCAAGTCTACTAAATGATGGTAGGATCACACATTGTACTAAGCCATGATTTCAGTACAGTACAGGAGCAAAAATGCAACTGCTGAAACATTCTGGCAACGGAGAGATTTCCTTGCTTAAGCAAATGAAAACACTCCATTCACCCCAACCATTTGTAACCGATATGATCATTAGAGGCGGTCCAGGAAAATAATCAGATGGAAAGCAGGTGCGGCTTCACTTTACCTTTGGTGAATTCCTTCCGTAGGAGCATCTTAAAACAGCAGGATAGCAAAACTGTCTAGTGTTTGCATGAAAGATGACAACAACAATTTGTCACACCTCTCAAAAGAGATGATTAAAAATGCTAGGAAAGAAACGACCCAAATTTTTTTTTTTACAATGCCTCCACATTCACATGGGCAGGGACTGTCTCCAGACAAATGAGGCAGAAGGCTATAATTAGTCAAGGAACCCACCAAGAAGCAAACTTTGCATGTCAGAAGCTGGTGGTCAAGATTACAAATGGTCAGTCAACACTTTGCAATAGCTGCAATGATGGAGAGCCATCATTAGACTTTGTCATGCAGTACCATCATAACTTTGGTCATTGAATGATTGTCAGGTTTGCAAGTGATGAAATCCATTTAAAAAGAAAAGAGCAAAGTCCATCTTCCAAAACAATTTCTTTTATTTAGGAAAGCATCAAATTGGCAAAGTCCGTGGTAATTCTAGATCTGACACAACCTGGAATTACCCCACAATATCAGAAGTTAGAAACAACCCCCAAAAGTCACATTCTCCAATAGAAGTAATTCAATGTTGCTTGATGTCATAAATCTCCACCTCCAGTGCCTAGACATGGACAGCTCATTTCCCATGGGAAGAAGAACCACCTAGCCTAAACAACTCTCTCTATCTCCACTCCTCCCCCTTTAGGGTAAGCCCGAAACCCTTCCCCCATGACTGCCAAAGAGAAAGTGAGGAAAAGAATATGTACTAAGCCTAAGGAAAATGGCTACACATATGTCAATTTCGGGCTTGACAATTATTGTCATTCAACAAAGACTGCCTGGGAGCAAACCCCACACTTACTAAGAACTGACAATGTTACCTAGTTGGGTCATGAAATGTCTTCAAGAAGACAACCTAGCTCAGAGAGCACCAAGGATGCTCACAATGGCCATTCTGCTATGTCACGAGTACAAGTATGGGTTGTAAGTCACTTTTTCCAATGCGATTATAATTTGGAACAGTCACTAAATGAACAGTTGTAAGTGGAGGACTACCTGGAGGGAGGGATTTCAGATGTAGTAAAATCTTATAGTCAAGTCAGAGATTCTGGAAAGCCTCTTTGGCTTTGTACTAAACAAAATCAAGCTAGGATTATTTTGAGTTTCTTCCTCATACCTTGCTCTTTCTCAGACAGTATAAATCTCTTTTCCAAGTCCCTCCTTAATGGTTTGCTCTTTCCTTATCCTCAAGATTAGCACCATAAATATAAAGTTAAAAGTAAAGGTTTCCTCTGGCCAGTCATGTCTGACGCTAGAGGACGGTGCCCATCTTCATTTCTTCAACGAGGAAGCCAGCATTGTCTGAAGATGCTTCTGGGGTCATGTGGCCAGGATGGCTATACACCAAGGCACATGGAACACTGCTCCCTTCCCACCAAAGTGGTACCTATTTATCTACTTGCATTTGCCTGCTAGGTGGGCAGGAACTGGAACAAGTGAGGGGAACTCATCCTGTTGCACAGCGCTTGGGTCTCGAACCCAGGCTGTCAAGCTTTCCAGCTGACAAACTCCGTGTCTTTAACCACTGAGCCATCTCATTCCACATATACAAAGGATTATTTTATGCTGCTTCAGAGGGCGAGTCCCAATGAACTTCAAAATGGACCTCTAAGCCCCCAACGAAGCTTGGACCCCAGCTCTCTGTTTGCTTGATGCTTTACTCTGTTTTTCCACTGAGAAATAGCGAGGCTGAATATCAAGGCTGGATAATATATACAAAGCAGAGATGACCCTCTGGGAACTAATCCATTGCCATCTGTTTGTCGTTCTGCGGTTGGACAGGTTCTCTGGCTGTGGTAACAAAAAGGAGGGGGAGACCCAAGAAATTAAATTCAGGGAGCTGAGAAATAAATGCTGTGCACATTGCTTCTTCATACAATGCATAATCAACTTTCAGAAGAGCGTAGGGAAGGATGGGAGGAAGGGGGGAGTTGGCAATTAGGATGGTACAAGAAGGAGAGAAGAAGAAAACAGAGGAGGAATTTTTTTATATAAAACAGGGATGTTGTTGCCAATGCCTGTCTTCAGCTCCAACCAGGAGGTGCTCTCTGGTTGAACCTTCAGATTTTAGAAGGAAATTTGGCTCTCTTAGTTAAGATGTCAAATTAGAAACCAAGACATTGAATTCTAGTGTTCCCTTCTCTCCATCTCAGTCCAACAGAACAAAATAACAGAGTTGGGAGCAACCTTGGAGGTCTTCTAGTCCAACCCACTTCTTAGGCAGGAAACCCTCTAGCATTTCAGACAAATGGTTATTGAATCTCTTCTTAAAAACTTCCAGTGTTGGAGCATTCACAACTTCTGGAGGCAAGTTATTCCACAGGCTAATTGTTCTCACTGTCAGGAAATTTCTCCTTAGTTCTAGGTTGCTTCTCTCCTTGATTAGTTTCCACCCATTGCTTCTTGTCCTGCCTTCAGGTGTTTTGGAGAATAGGTTGACCTCACAGAAGACCTATGCTGCCTGGAGTTGTATAAATAAAGAAGGCATATAAATCTAATCCCAAATTATAATGTTCTCATGAGCAAAAGTAAAAAAGGAAGAAAGGAAGTTGTTTGACTCTTTTGAACTTTGTCGTTGGAGAAGACTCCTTATAACATGAAGAGCAAAGGAAGCAAGTTGATCATCATTGGATAAATCAGCCAAAAGTTCTCCCTCAAGGCACAAATAACCAAACTCAAATAATTGTACTTTGGACATGTTTTGTGAAGACCTAGCTCTCTGGAGGAAGCTCTAATGCTGGGAAAGATGGTAGGAAAGAGGAGGAGGAAGGAAGAGGAAAACTGGCAGGAAGATGGATATATTCAGATTCAGTGGTAATGGATGCACCATTGGAAGCGTGGAAGGAGCAGGTTGGGGACAGGTCATCATGGAGAAAATCTGTCTTTCTGGTTGCCAAGAACCAGCAACAATTTGATGCCACCTAATCAATGAAAAAATATATAAACTGATAGAATCCAAATATCAACATTTAACATCTGGCTGTTTCCTTCTAACCACAAAGATCAATTAGCAACCATCCCCCCTCTCTCTCTCTCTCCCTCCCTCCCTCTCTTTCTTCCTACCTATCTATCCATCCATCTATCCATCTGACCCTATCTATCTATCTATCTATCTATCTATCATCTATCATCTATCTATCTATCTGTACCTATCTACCTATCTATCTATGTATCATATCCCCCCTCTCTCTCTTAGCAAAAGGCTCATCTCATCTCATAACGAGGGATCTGTTGAATAAACAATCCCACTTAGTAATGAAAATGCTTCCTCCAGCCTTGAATTAAGCATTAATAATCCGTAATCATGAGGATCACTGCTTAAGTGGAAGGCAGCTACAATCAAACTGGGCAATGCAATGGTGATTGAGAGAGAGTTTGACAGGGTGAGCTGGCATCTGTTGAGGCTGGGCACTGGGGAAGGGAGAGGAGGGATAGCTGGGATGGTTTTCTTCAAACACTGGTGCTTTTCAGGCTGAAATCAGCTCACAGAAAGAAAACCCAGAGTCTATGAGCTAAGCAGCCATCTTCCTTCTCCCAAACTATGGTTGCTTTCTCTTGAGATTTATTTTTAGGAAGCTGGTTTGCAAAAATCACCAGAATTGCTACTTTCCAGGATTGGATCTCACCTTCTCTGTCTTGTACTGTATATGACCTTGCAATTCAGATAGTCCTTAACATTCTGCTGAACATGAATGTCCATTTCCAATACATCCTAATGAAAGCTTGCATCTGGCAAAGTGTTTTCAAAGCAGTTCCTATCTCATTATAGGGCAATTACATTTTACTAGCCTCTTTTTAACCAACAAAACTAGCAAACAGTAGCAAAGCAACCTCTCCTAGTTTCCAAAAATTAGAAATAACAGGCTTATTCCTAAGGCAAAGATGACATTGGTTTTGAGATTCACCCCATCTGTTCCCCTTCATGAATCTAACCCACAGACAATTTAATTTCTGGATTGCATACAATCCTGAAGCATTAAAATAATCCAAGAGGCTGTTCTGTGTGCCCTCTTCACCCAGTTTGTTATTGCTACCAAATCAAAGCATGTTTTGCAAAGGCAGCTGCTAAATGTGTCACTGATTCCATAAAAGGTGTTCTGCCAAGGAGTCTGTGGAGATTCTTAGTCATCCAGGTAATGGTTGTCCCAAAGGTGCTTTCTTGGGAGGCAACTAGACTTCCTTGTTTTTTTCTTTTCAAGAAAAAATAAGTCTAAAAGGATTCCAATGTTTAGTGTAAACTGGGCAAATGTCTATGGCGATTCTCAGTCATCCAGATCATGCTTATCCCAAAGGTGCTTTTTTCAAGAGGCAATTGGACTTTCTGGTCATTTGCATTATTTTAGGAAGACAGATAAACTTACTGATGGCCTCAACGACTCTCTAAAAGGATACAAATGACCAAATGTATGCAAAGAGTACAAATCCTTCCATTCCCTACCATCCAGTCAGAACTGAAGAAGCTTCTTGGATGAGAAGCAAAAGATCATCATAAGAAAAACCAGAAAGTCCAGTTGCCTCCTGAAAAAAGCACCTTTGGGACAGCCATGGCCTGGATGACTGAGAATCTCTACAAACTTTTAGCTATACAATTTGAGATGGACACCCTTGGAATGGTGTGAGAATAGGAATTGATTTCTAGAGGAAAAAATTGCACACTACAGGAACCATTTGCACCACTCAGGTGACCCTGAGGACACAGATAAACCTCCAAGTGGCCTCAACGACCTTCTAAAAGGATGCAAATGACCAGCTGTCTGCAAGGAATATCAATCATTCCATTCCCCTCTATCCAGTCAGAGCTGAAGAAGCTTCTTGAATGAGAAGAGAAATGTCTTCAAAGGGGAAAAAAAAAAAAACAAGAAAGTCCAGTTGCCTCCAGAAAAGGCATATTTGAGATGTTCTGCCAAGGAGGTTAAACATGTAACAAATGTGAAGATCAACCCCCGAGCCTGCTCTCAAACGTCTCCGAGAGCATCTGTCCCCAACTTTGGGGGGCACCAGAGAACTGATTCTGTGGAGAGAGGTTTTTCAATGAACCGGAGGGGATGTGGCAGGGTTGGGCTTCAAAAATTTTAGCAAGGAGTTCTCTGCCCAGTTGCTGGGTGGGCATGACTTGGTTGGCCTCCTGCACCACAATTTTTGCCTTCCCCAGGCTCTGGAGGTTTTCCTCGAGCCCCCAGGAGGGCTAAAATGGCTTCCCCAGGCTCTGGAGGCTCTTTGGAAGCTGGAAATGGGCTCATTTCCAGCCTTCTGGGAGGCCCGTTTTCCACCCTCCCTGAGCCTCCACACGCACTCTGCACTTACTGGCATCCAAAATAAGCCATGTGGGGGCTCCTGGGAGAGGAGGGGACTGGTGGGCAGGGCCAGCTGGGAGTGGGATTTGGGGGGTTCTGTGAACTGCACAGAATTTCAGCTGGGGGCTCTCCCAAAACCCCTGTGAACCCCCAGCAGCCCATCCCTGGGATGTGGTTTGGCATGCTGCTTGCATCCTGCAGATGGGGCTTCACTTGTTTGCTTGACCCGGTTTCTGCCATGCCATGGTTCCATACCAATCCACAGACTGGGGATTAGAGACCCCAGTCCTAGAGGCTGACTCAAAACTTGCAAGGTAGAAATGATGACGGGGAAATCAGATTACTTTCATTGTCCAACAGGCAAAGTTTGCTTCTCTAAACTTGAAAAGGATCCCTAATCCCAATGAGATCAATGAACTGAGAATAGCACTTGATTCCAGTTGGCATCAAGATCGCAGATTCTTAAAAAGACAATAGGAAGGATGATAGGAAAACAGGGAGATTTTAAACCTGAATTGTTTTTTATTAGGTATAGTACCTGAAAAACTGGATAAGAAAAATATGTATTTAATATGACATGTCTTAAAGAAGCAAGGATTATTTTTGCACAATATTGGAAAAATGGAGAGAGAGATATATGAAGAGATACAGGAAGATGCTAGATTGTACAGAAATGGATAGATTGACATTGAAAATTAAACAGAAAGAGGATGCAGAACACTATCGAACATGGAATTTATTTTACCAATGGTTGGAAAAAAGGGATGGCGATTAAGAATGTAAATTTGTGTTGTGAAACAAATTCAATACCCAGACAACACTATGTTTATTAAGCACTAAGAAATGCATTTCACAGAAAATCAATAAAATTAAATTTAAAAAATGCAGATTCCAATGAGATCAGTGCATCACATGTCCATCTCCCCGAAGCAATTAATCTGACCCACAGATGTCAGAGAAGCCCCTCTGCCTTGCAGGAATCAGAGTTCAAGATTACTGAGCTAGGAGCTAGGAACAGCGGACTAGATTTAGAGAGCCCAGCTGTCAGACGGGGGGGGGGGGGGNGGGGGGGGGGGGGGGGAGAAACAGTATCTCTGTGTTGGCACAATCTTTTGCTTTCTTGTTCCTCTTTCTCCATCCCTTTTTCACAGAAGACTGATACACAGGCACACACACACACATCTTTCCCTGCCAAAGCTAATAAAATAGCCCAGCAGTATAATGTAATCACAAGCCAAATGGGGAAAAGGAGGTAGAAAAATAGAAGGGAGGAAGGGAGGCTGACAACAGTGAAAATTGAATTATTCTGCTCTTTGCGAAGAGAAAATGCGAGAAAGCTGAGAAAGAGATGCCTGTTCCTCCTCTCCCCTCCCCGTGCTCCCCCCCAAACGCACACCTCATTGCACTGAACCGATGGAGTTCACACCACTCCATTCCCCTTTGAGGAGATCACAATGCAATTACTGCAAACTGGTAATCAGAGAGCTGTTGTAGCTGTTGCAGTTGCAGTCTTAACTGGAAGGAGCTTCTCTGGAGGGAAAACTCCATGTGGGTTTATGAATCAGAGCTATGTGTAAGGCTTGTATTTAGGAAGGGCGAATGGAGGAAAGCTGGTCCCAAACTTTCAAGGATCCTGATTGGAGCATCCTTAGGCAAACATGGTTTTTAATAAGCATGCTGCACAGAATAACAGAGTTGGAAGGAACCTTGGAGGTCTTCTAGTCCAACCACTGCTTAAGCGGGTGACTCTATACCATTTCAGACAAGTGATTGTCCAATCTCTTCTTAAAATCCTCCAGTGATGGAGCATCCACAGCTTCTGGAGGCAAGCTATTGTTGAAAGAAATACCCAGGTCCAAGCTGAGAGAAAGAAGCTGGAAATAAAATGAAGGCTAGAGGCTGATTGGAAAGAAGTTCCATTTATTGATGAACAGAACCACCAGGGTTTGTGGTTCTGGGGCAGCTGACAAAATGGAGCTGAGAGTGGGTGGATTTTTATACCTTCTGGATTCCTATGGGGGTCATGCAGAGGTCATAGCTGGCTCTATAGACAAAAGAGGAAATGCAAATCCTAGATGTTTATCTGAGCTAATTTTGTCAACCTTTAGTTTGCTGCTTATCTGAGTTTCTGGTTTGATCCAGTCTTTCTGAATGGATTATCAAATCTGCAATTCTAAAAGCTGGCCTCCTCAGTTTCTGCTTGGGGCAGGGAAACTGGGACTGGTTGCTGCCTTCCTTAATTTTTTTTCATTTCTCCTTTAGGGGAAATATTTTATTCTGCCTTTTCAATATTTCCCAAACTATTTCATTCTTCTAGAAGGGTGGGGTGGAGGCTTCCCACACCATTCAACTGATCAATTGTTCTCACTATCAGGCAATTTCTCCTTAGGTTGGATCTGTTCTTGATTAGTTTCCATCCATTGCTTCTTGTCCTGTTTTCAGGTTGTTTCCATCTTCTTTGTGCCAACCCCTTAGATATTGGAACACTAATATCTTAGTATCCCTTGTCCTTCTTTTCACTGAAGTTGACATGGGCAACTTCAGCTCTCTTGTCTCTTCTTCAAAGCTGAAGAAGCTTCTTGGATGAGAAGCAAAACGTCTTCAAAAAAAAACCAGAAAATCCAGTTGCCTCTTGAAAAAAAGCACCTTTGGAACTTGTGATTGTGTGTGAGAAAGGCCTTGAGAGTGGAAAAATGCTGCTGATTGCAGGGAATAATCAAATAAGAGATGGCGTAGCCCACAGCTGCTGTCAGCATTCCAACAACCCTCCACTTTGCCTAATAACTCCAAGACAGACATCTTCTCAAAGGTTCCTTTTTATTTGGATAGTAACTGGCACAACTGGAAAATCCTGAATCTGAACGTTCTGGGCTTCCTTACAATAAGTAAAAATTATAAATCCATCCCCTGAACCCATCATCACATCACTTGCCCCAATCACCATCCGTCCCAACTTAAGACTTCCTCTCACTTATGTGCAACACAACATGATCTTGATTTAGAAAAAGAATGTTATTATGTCTACTAGATACATTCCAAGAAATTCCCCCCTCCCACTTTCCCAGGCTCAAATGTGGTAACGTGGGAGCATCTGGTCTCAATAGACTTCCAAAGTTGACAGTTGTACCTTTGGTGGACAAAGAGACATAGAAGGTGTCCTCCATAGTTTCTCAGACCATGAAGAAAACAGTGGGAGATCTGTACTTTCAGACTTACAAGATTCTGTTAATGTAGCCTTACAATAAAATAGAAACAGCTCATTTTATCATGTTTCTTATCTGGTCTACCTGCCTGGACAGGCTGACATTTGTACAGAATAGACCAGAAGATCAGAATCTTTAGCCCTCTGCCTGGGTTTTGTGTGAGTGTGTGTTTGTTTCTTTTATAGATTGAGAAAATGTAACTGAGAAATGCCAACAGCAGGCCGTTGTGTTTATCAAACCAGGGATGAATTAAGGAAGCTAAGCAGGTCAAATCTGGTTGAATGGAAGAGTGCTGGGAGATCCAAGACGATTATAGACTTCACTGGGAGGTTAAAACAATTCTTCAAAGGAGACAGTGGCAAATTACTTTTTTACCGTTGCTATGAAACTATGAAAACTAACCAGACATGTTCACCCAGAGTGAAATTTGACTCAAGAGAAATTCTACTTTAACTGACAAATGCATTCTCAGAACAAGCCTCCCACACACCAAGCTGGAAGTCACCACATCCGATATTCCTCCACAGACAGATAATGTTCAGATTCATGAAGCCACTCAACTCATCCTCAACACAAGTCCTTCCTCCCTTTCCCGATATACATACATAAAGTTATCCCGGAAATGTGGTTCAGTGTTAGGGATTTACTCTGATGATTTTCATAATCCTCGGCCTTGATTACCAAGCCTCCAAATCCTATTAGCATTTTTGATGTTATATTTAATCTCATTTTCATGATCTCATCTTTACTGGAGTTTACCTTTGAAATCCCAGCTCCGTTCTTTGGAGAGTGATGGGAGTTTGAGGAACCAGGATAACTTTCAAGAGGTCTGCTTATCAGGTAGCATTCCAGAGAATAAATAGCAGATTTGGAAGGGACCTTGGAGGTCTTCTATCTAGTCCAACTTGCTTGAGGACAATCTGTGACAGAGAAGGTGGAGTCTGCTGAGCTGGAGCTGAAAAGAGAGAATGAATGTGAGAACTGGGTTCTAAAAACAAGACAGCAATGTCTGGGGGACACCAAGCTTTGGAAAAAGTATTGCCCTATGTACAAAGTTAGCACCAACCCCTCTCCTAGAAGAATGAAATATTTTGGGGAAATATTAAAAAGGCAGAATATTATATTTTCCCTAAAAAGAGAAATAGAAATCTTAAGGGAGACAGAAACTCAGATCCTCATCTCCCTCCCCACCCCCCACAAGCAGATATTGAGCTGGGGCAGCTTTAGAAATGCAGGTTTGGTAATCCATTACTCCCTGCAGCAAGGTCTGGCTCTGAACAAAGGTAGGGTTAGCCTTCAGCCACAATAGGAATTGCACAATAAGCCCCTTCATTGCACCAGCCAAACTTCAACCAAACCTATTTCAGACAAACTCCAAGGGTGGGAGTTTGTCAGCAACCAATAGAATACATGCCTTTGCACAGGAACAGGAAGCTCAAGTTCAGATCCTCAGAGTGGATAACCCTCACTCTCCACTCAATATGGTCCAATGGTAAAATGGACCCAGTTCACTTGAACCGGTAGCAAAAATTGCTACCAGTTCTGCCAAACCAGTAGTTTCAAAAAAGCTCCAATGATCAGCTAAGAGGAGAAAGAAAAGCGCAGGTTCGGGGGGGCCACCCACCCTGCGCTTTTCTATTCTTTATCCTCTCAGCTGATTAGTGTGGCAGAGCCTCAACTGGTATTTGGAAAGCTGCACGTAAACGCACTAGGTCCACACACACACATCCGAAGTGCACGATCACCTAACTGGTAGGGAAACTGGTAGAATCCCATCACTGATGTGGTCAGCTTCCCAAGACCTCAAACCCATCAACGAACCATCTTTCCAATCAGCCTCCATGTTTCCTGCCTGGAACTGAACCAGATGGATATTTTCTTCCAACACCTGTTAGTCCGCTTCAGAATACTATCACTTTGTTCTACAGAATGTTAAAAAAGAAAGAAAGAAAGAAAGAAAGAAAGAAAGAAAGAAAGAAAGAAAGAAAGAAAGAAAGAAAGAAAGAAAGGTCAACAAAATCCACAAGCCCTGAGTATTTTCTGCCCTCTGCTTTTGAAATGGCTTGAGGAGAAGGCCAGGCCTGAGAGCGGCATCTCCTATAGACCAACCTTTTGATACTTGCTATTATGAAGGGAATAATGGCCCAAATTAATAATAATAGTATTAATGGGATTCGAGGGAGGTTTTGCCTCATAAGGCATGCAAGGCTTTCATTTCTGAAGTGGGGGAGTTCTTTTATCCCTGATTTTCCATGACCTGCATAACAGGCATTACTAAGATTGGCGTAAATTCTAGGGGAGGTTGGAGAACCTTTAGCTGGGTGGATTGTGTTTTGTGGCAAAAATAGAAACAGCTCTGCGCCAGCCTCTCCTTTTAATTGGCCACACACACAAAACCCCATTTGCCTCCAGTTCACCAGGTGAGCTGCCTTTTCCCAATTAACTAATTCACAGTTAACTAAAAGCTATTTTCTTGGCTCTTTTCTTCCTCAAATCTTTTTCTCAGGAAGGCAAAGTGAAAGATGCTTTTAATCTCTCTTAGTTCCTTACACACACACACACACACACCAAAAAAAGGAAGGTCTTCTTTTGAATGGAGTCTGAGGTTTAAAAGAAAACCCCATCCAAATCTGGGCAATTTATTTCCAGACCAAAGCTACTGGTGCTCTTTGGAAACGGGGGGGGGGGGGAGAAANNNGGGGGGGGGGGGGAGAATACCCCTAAAAGCAGATGAAACAACGACAACAAAAAGTGGGAGGAAGGGGATTTAATGAAATGACATAGAACCACGCACACACAGAACTGATAGGAAAAAAATTTGAAACCCACCACTGCACCACAGTATAAAAAAAAAAATGTTGAGACTCTCGAAAGAGTGCTTTGCCACTGCTCCAGGCTTAAAGTTAGGGGCATGCATAATGGGAAGAGAGCGTTGTTGTGTGGGGCTGCTGGTTTGACCTCTACAAGGGAGGGTCTACATTAATTCTGTGTGTTCCATGACAAGAATAGTTAATGAGGATTGTTGAGCAACCATGATGATTAAGGGACTGGAGGCTAAGACATACGATGAATGGTTGTAGGAACTGAGCATGGCCAGTCTAGGGAAGAGAAGGACCAGGGGCGACATGATAGCAGTCTTCCAATGTTTGAGGGGCTGTCACAGAGAGGAGGAAGGGGGTCAAGCTATTTTCCAAAGCACCCAAAGGCCAGACAAGGAATAATGGATGGATGCTGATCAAGGAGAGATTCAACCTGGAAATAAGGAGAAACTTTCTGACAGTGAAAGAATCAATGGAACAGCTCAGTCTTCGGAAGTTGTGGGAGCTTCATCCCTGGAGGCTTTCAAGAAGAGATTAGACTGCCATTTGTCAGAAATGGTGTAGGGTCTCTTACTTGGGTGGGGGGTTGGACTAGATGACCTACAAGGTCCCTTCCCACTCTGTTAATCTAATCTAATTTAATTGTTGGTTTGCCTTCTTGTGCTGACAGCAGCTTGGACGACTTTGGTTTTTTAAGAAAAACAGTGTCCTGTTGCACACTACATATAAGCTGCGACAGAATTCGCTATCTTTAGTAGGCTATAAATGTATTCCGCAGCGACAACAAAAATGGGTTTTTGGCACGGAGCATTATGAATATTACAAAACAAAATGTGTTGTTTTTAAGATGTTTTTATAACCCAAGTTAATTTGTCTCTCACACTTCAAGAGTCGGAAACGGAAGCCATGCTAAAGCGGAAGAGAGCAGTTTGCAATTACTGTATCCCTACCCCCCACCCCACCAGAAAGAGAGAGACAGAGAGAGAGAGAGAGAGAGAGAGAAGAAAAGAAATATGTGACAACATTTTGGCACAAAAATCCTGGGCTTCATCCAGAACAATATCTCTAGCAGAAAGGAGATTGAAATGAATGGGAATCGTACAAGGGATGTTAATAAAAACAAGATGAACAGATGCAAGGGGATGAAAGAATAAACCAGCTATGGGACAAGACTGAACTAATCTCCATAGATCCTGAAAAAAAATAACAGAATAACAGAGTTAGAAGGGACCTTGGAGGTCTTCTAGCCCAACCCCCTGCTTAAGCAGGAAACCCTATACCATTTCAGACAAATGGCAATCCAATCTCTTCTTAAAAACTTCCAGTGTTGGAGCATTTACAACTTCTGGAGGCGAGTCGTTCCACTGGTTAATTGTTCTCACAGTCAGGAAATTTCTCCTGATCTGAGGCAGGATTAGGCATGCTATGCAGAAAGAAGATATAAAATTTTACCTTTTTACTCATGAGTCAGAGGGGCACTACAGGAAAGCTCATCATAATTGAGCCTGGAATTTATTCTCATTTTTACGACATTATTTTTTTATTAATTTTCTATTAAATACATTTCTTACTGACTAATAAACATCATGTTTTCTGAATATTTAGTTTGCTTAACAATACAAATTTACACTCTTAATCTTCCACCTCCTTTTTCCCAACCATTGGTAAAATAAATTCCATGTTGGATAATATTCTATGTCTTCTTTCAGTTTAATTTTCAATGTCAATCTATCCATTTCTGCACAATCTAGTATCTTCCTGTCTCTTCTTCACACGGTGTATCTTCATTTTTCCAGTATTGCACAAATATAATCCTCAGTTCTTTTACGACAGTTGTTAAGTGAATGCTGCAGTCATTCATTGAATCCATGTCCCTCAATGGGAATATTTTTTTTCTAGCAGAAATTGGAAGTGAAGGCTGTAAAACCAGCAAAAAAAAACCATTGCAAATTGTGGTTATGTGATCATAGGGCAATGCAAACAGCCATAAAGATGCTAAAAAAGTTGCTACGGGACCAAAATGTGATCCCCTTAACACAGAGAGTGTGCCCCATTGTAGCTCCCAAAACAGGTTGTAAGTAGCTCTGGAGAGGTCTGTTGTAACTTTGAACAATCATTAAGTGATCATTCGTAAGTCAAGGACTACCTGTATTGCTACAGGTACAGGTAGATATGTTGTCACCAAAGGAAGTATAAATACCTGTTCTGACCTGGCTCCCAAACATGACAAGCCCTCTGTGGTTAAATAAATGTTTCCTTTATTAGGAGTGCAAACAGCCCTGGTAAAAAGTCCCTTCCTCCCTCTCTTTCTCTCTCTCTCTCTCTCCTTAAAGCAGGCTAACAAGTCTGTCCAGCAGGAAGATGAATAGTTGTCTGCACACCTATTCATCTCTGGCCCTCCTGCCTTTTATCCCCAGAGCTAGGGTGAGGCTTCACTAGCAGCGATGTCTTTTCCATCCCAAGGACCGGCCCATAGATTTCCACTCCTGTCCTCTCCTCTGCCTTCTGCGTATCCGTGCGTCAGGCACTGGACTCAGCTGTTCCTCTTCTTCTCCATTAACCACCTCCAGACCTGGGGGCTGTTGAATTTCTATCTGAGGGCTGATCCACCTCTGTCTCTATCTCTGACACCTCCATTCCCTCTTCACCCTTGGAGCTCTCAGGTTGCTTTGATGCTGTCCCTGACTTGGCTGCTGGAGGGGCCAGTGACTGACAGCTCAACAGATGATACAGACTGGGTTCACACAACATACCTTCAGCACCTCAGAGAAAAACTAAGCTGATTCATATGTCAGTGTTAACCTTGGTTGGATTTTTGTGCTTTACATTAAGGGTCCACAATCTTTTTGGTACCATGGACCAATTTTGTGGTAGACCATTGTTTCCATAGAGTGGGACGAGAAGGAACAGCATGCAACTTAGATCCATATGTAAATTCAGCTCACCTCCATCTGTGCAGACTGATTTCTAACAGGCTGCAGACCAGGATCAGTCCCTGGCCCAGAGATTGGGATTGGAATCCCCTGATATACAGGACAAAGCTCTTGTGTGAATGTGCTGAACTCTGAAAATAAATGATTTCCATCTTCTGGTTATCTGAGTGCTGCTGCAGTTTGCAGTCTCTCTCCTTTCCCAGCTTGTTTGATTGCCTTGGGAACTTCCTCTCAAAAGAGACTGCCTGCTCCAAGCAGCTGAGCCCCTGTGCAAGGAGACGGATGCAAAGCATAAGCTAATGTGTACATTCCTGCTTGCCCTGAAAGTTAGTGGCCTGTGACTGCTTTTAATGCATTATAGAGAAGTCTAAAGTGGCTTTAGAGATAGCATTCACTGTTCATTGCTACCCTCCATGGGTGGGAATGAGACTTTCTCCCTTAGCTTTCTCCTCTCATGTTGCAATCAGATTGCTAAGTTGACCTTGTATGCTGGAGGAACTTCAAACAAGCTACTGTGTATGTAGTTGAGCATGGATAGTGGGTTAATCAACAAAGGATGACATGGTAAACAAACCATAGCTAAGGGTGCTCTGTGAAGCTAGTCTTGGCCAGCATGCAAAGGCAAGATTTCAACATTTAGAAGAACGAAATTGAAATGGACCTTGAAGGTCTTCTAGTTCAACCCTTGCTCAAATAGGAAACACTATATCTTTCCAGACAAATGGTTGTCCAATCTCTTCTTAAAAGATTCCAGGATTGGAACACCCACAACTTTTGGAGGCCAGTCATTCCACTGATTCTGTCAGGTAATTTCTCCTTATTTCTACATTGCTTCTCTCCTTGATCAGTTTTCATCCATTCATTCTGTCTTTAGGTGCTTTGGAGGATAGCTTGGCTCCCTCTTCTTTGTGGCAACCCCTGAGATATTGAAATACTGCTATCATGTCACCCCTAGTCCTTATTTTCATTAAACTAGACATACTCAATTTCTACAATTGTGTTTTATATGTTTTAACCTCTAATCATCTTTGTTGCTCTTCTCTGCACTCTTTCTAGAGTCTCATATCTTGTTTATATCATGACAATCAAAACTGGAGGTAATATTCCAACTGTGGTCTTAAAAGCAGTGCTAACAAGAAAGTCACACAACGTCTTATCCAGTTCTTCTTTTGCAGCTATTGGAGAGAAAGAGAGAGAGGGAGGGGGGAGAGGGAGGGAGAGAGAGAGAGAGGGAGGGAGGGAGGGAGTAATGACAGATGGTACAAATTTCAATGCGTGCATTATAGGAAATTTGTCAGAATCTAAGGTCTTGATGCATACAGAATAACTGTGCAATATAACTTCAGCTGATGCATGTGACTTAGAAATGAATCCATTCTTGAAATATTCCTTCTTGCCAAAAAATACTTTAAAAAAGAGAGATTCTGGGCCATCTTTCCTTGCCCCATTCAGAACAGATACACAATGTGCAATAAATACGCAACAGCGTACAATGAGAAGTGCACAGCTCAAAGAAACCCTCCATCTTGGAGAGAAGCTGGCTACGAGTATTTTCAAAACTGACCTGCTTTGAATTCTCTGGAGGGAAAAAAATCAACAGCACTTACATTTACTCAAAATGCATCTTTCAAATGAAAAGTTATTATTGAAGAAGTTCTTGTCTAGGAACTTGGATGATGGAATTGGTGAAGTTCAACTAACTTACCCCCTTTCTCCTCATCTGAAAACAGGAAGCAGTGGTAACTTAGTATTCAACTGCTTTGAAATTCATCAAACTCCACACATTTTGATGCAAACATTTTATCCCAGTACTCATCATTTGTTTAATGTCAGTGAACAAATAGAACTTATCAGTGTCAGCTGCCTTGCGACTCACTATATTTTTCTTCATGGGGAAAATTTGTTTGGTACTTCTTGTTTTTGGTACTCATCGCATCTCTGATAACCAGTTAATGATGAATACTGATGTACCACTGTATTTTTATTTATTTATTTGAAACCTGTTTTAATGCTTTTTACAAATAACTTAAGCTGGCAAAGATATCCACCATATCTTCCTCCTCCTATTTTCTTACAACTATCTGTATGCATGCAACTATCACTGGGAAGGGGAGCATCAAAAGGTAGGAATAACTTACAGGTATGCCTGTAAACAGGTGCATGGAGGATAGACATGATCACAGCAGTTTTATAACATCATGCTATTTCCAGTCCATCACATGTAATCAAGCAATTTAAGGGTTGTAGAACATAAAATAGCAGAGTTGGAAGGGACCTTAGAGGTCTTCTAGTCCCTGCTCAAGTAGAAGGCCCTACAATTTTTGAGACAAATGGCCATCCAGTCTCATCCTAAAAGTCTCTCCTTGTTGTGGTTTGTCAGCAGCAAGTGCCAGTGACTGAGGAGAGTGAGGACTCAGATGAGGGGCCAGAACCATTAGGGAGTGGACTGCTGCCTTCAGAGATTGTGGGGGCTGGCAGCAGCATTGAGGAAGTTCCCGAGGAGCCTGTGCCAAGTGTGCATGTGTGCAGGATTACTCAGAGGAAAGAACAATTACAGCAGCACAGGCGACTCAGGAGTAAGGCTGCAAGGTAATGGCCCCTCCCTCAAGAGGATAAAAGCCAGCTGTGAAACAAACCTTCTTTGCAGAAAGCAAAGACGTTTTGAAACTCCAGCCTCATGGACATTCTAGTATCCTGTGTTTGTATTTGAAGATTCTTATTTTGCAAATTATTTCTTGTCTGTTATCTTTTGGCAGGTCTCACACAGTTTGGCAAGGCTTGTGCATATCACAGCTAATTATTTTGTAAAAGCATTACAAGGTTTCTGTTCTTTTTTAATTGTGTTTGATTTATCGGAAAGGGGTGTGGGTCAGAACACTAGTAATGGAGCACCCACAACTTCTGAAAAGAAGGCATTCCACTGATTAATTGTTCTCACTGTTAGGAAATTACTCCTTAGTTCTTGGTTGCTTCTCTCCTTGATTAGTTTCCATCCATTGTTTCTTGTCAAAGGTGATTCACCCATCAGAATGGAAGCATCAAGTCCAATAAACAGGTTTTATTCAGTCACATACTACAATAACATGACTAAACATAATAATAGCCTTCAATGTCTCTAGCTATGTACTCTGAGACAAGCATTTGGAAGTTTTCTTGAACAAATAACTGGGGGCTTTGAGTCACATTAATTTCAGGATTCTTCAGAGTCCCCAAGCCATTTAAAACAGGAAGAGTTGTCAGCTGAAAGTCCTTGAAAAGATTGCTGTAAAAATTTCTAAGTTGTACCATTAAGGCTTCACAACCTGCTAGAATGAATGCTGAAATGCTACCACAAAATAATGTTTTCCAAAGGACTCATCTGTTTCATCATCACCATGTTAATGACTCAGTCTTTGAAGAGAGGGTATTGTTACTCAGAATCCCAGGGTGAAACGCATTAAAGGTAGACTATGATGAATACAGTTTCCTACGTAGAGGGGATGCTCGACAGAACATTCACATACTTCCTCCAGTTGTGAGAAGAACATAAGCTTTGTTCATCTCTAGATGGTGCTCAGATAGTCAACTTTGGTTTGACTATTGGTCAACTTTGGTCAACTTCATGGTGTGCTCTGAGCTTTTGAATTTCACAAAAGGACCAATTTCCTCAATTCAGCTTTCCTCAACATCTTGTACATTCCCTTCCATGGCATACTGTTCCACTTTTTGCCTACTGCAAATGCATCTGATTGACTAAGAGTTCAGTCCAAATGTCCTTATGACTAAGTAACTGAGATGTCTTCAACTGAGCAATGGTTCCAAAGAAAGCTGTAAAGGCTCCGACTAACAAACCCAAACAAATCAGAACTCTGAGATTTGGCTCCTTCCCAAAGGTCCTCTTTATTTGCACAGCTTCAATGGAAAACCAAATCTAACTCTTTCCCGCATTTTTTGTATAATTAAATTAGGAAATAATCCCCAACCCCAGATGTCACAAGTCACATTGGCCAATTGGGCTAATGGATGGGCTCTTCAGGCACTCCTTCCCCAACCTTATCCTTTGCCAGTGGAGATGATCTTGATCCTCAAGAGAAAACTCTTTGTTGTGTCTAGTAAGGATTCCAACCTCCTTCCCCACTTCCTCCTCCGTGTGGCAACTGAGGAACAGAAAGATGGCTCTGGCCAGGTTCAGTTCGAAGTTGACAAAACTCTATCATCTGCACTTCTATAACTGTCTGGTTTGGTTCTGCAACCCAACAGGACAGACACAGACTTCAGAGGATAATTTAGGGTCTGCAGAAAAAACCAATTAGTACCAATCTGCCTTCCAATCAAGGACCTGTGTACTGCACGAGTCAAAAAGAGGGCTGTGAAAATATTTACAGACCCCTCACATCCTGGACATAAACTGTTTCAACTCCTTCCCTCAAAACGACACTATAGAGCACTGCACACCTGAACATTAGACACAAGGACAGGTTTTTCCACCGAACGCCATTACTCTGCTAAACAAATAATTCCCTCAACACTGTCCAACTATTACTGTTAATCTTCTTATCACTCCTTATCACTATTGCCCTCCCACTTGTGACTATATGACTATAATCTTGCCGCTTGTAGCCTAACAGTTTATATTGACTGTTTCCTAGTATGATTTAATTGCTTATTGTACCTTACGACTATTATTAATTGTTGGAACTTATGATTCTTGATGAATGTATCTTTCTTCTTTTATGTATATTGAGAGCATTTGCACCAAGACAAATTCCAAACCACACTTGGCCAATAAAGAATTCTCTTCTGTTCTATTATAAAAGCATCTGGAAACAGACAATAATGTGGGCTCCTTCATGCTCTCTGAGCTTTGATCTTTTTTTTTTTTTTGCTGATGTTTCATTACCAAACTAGAAAACATCATCAGTACTAGAAGGGAGCAGGTTTCCCTTCCTTTTTATATACTAGTAGTTTGTCGGTGTTGTTGGAAGGGTTCTTGGTAGTTCCTTGATTAGGGTCTTGTTTACTCTTGATTAGTTGCCTGAGTTGGTAGTTCCTTGATTAGGGTATTGTTTACTTCTTGATTTTTCATCTAGTGTCAATCTTGGTGTTAATCTCTGATCAACCCTGAGCTACAAATATTTTCTTCCATCGAGGACAATGTATGATCAGAACAAGCTGACACTTATACCATCTCATTAAAGCTCCCTGGTGGTGGGGATGGTGAGGGACTTCTTCTGACCTTCGTTCTGCCATGGAATCAGCAGAATGCTTGACTGTGCACCACACAGCTCCTCTGAAGCTAAATTAAGGAAGTAAGTAGGCATCTCTTCTTGAACTCTTGTTCATACGTTTTCAGGGCCAACCTCCATGCTTGTTTCTCTCCAGTGTCTCCAAATTGCCTTCTCGTTCCACACATCTTTCCCAACTTGGCATTTTCAAACAGACCATTGTCTGCAATTATTTACCAAATTGGGAGGGAAAGGTCATCTCTTTCCCTTCCCTGCAGGGCAGTATGAGGGTCTCTTAGATGCTGCATTTCTGGGATCAAAATTGTGGGAAAGATAGCTGGAAATACAGAGAGAGATTGAGAGGAAGGCACTGGGAAAATCTCTTCTCCTACATACCTCCCGGGGAGAACTATATCCTTCTTACCAGAGCTCTTGCTCTTCGTTTATTGTGCTGGAATTCCATCTGTTCATCTTTCATCTATATCTTATGGTTTGGGTAGATTAATTGGACAGAAAACAGCTTCCAGTGCTTTCAGCTGAACAATGGGGTCCTCGTGTGGTGTCTGAGCCTATTAATGGGACTGAATATAAATAATATGTGCATGACAATCATCCTTAGTTTCACAATTTAAAAAAAAAATCCACTGCACAGAAGGCTCTGTAGGGCAGACAGAGCCATTCTTGTTTTCAGAGAGGAAAAGATTCCATTTCAACCTTTAAAATTGTTCACTGTGGCTGGGTGAACCAGAGAAGAGCTTCAACTCCTCTTGGAATGACATCCTAGCCTAGATTTGCTGCAAATATTCGCCTGGATCCTTGCTGTTGATGCTAAAGATGCATCTATGGAATCATAGATAACAGGGAACTTAAAGATCCTCTAATCCAGGTGGGATTACCTGTAGCCCATGGGCCAGTGGTGGGATTCAAATTTTTTTACTACCAGTTCTATGGGCATGGCTTGGTGAGTGTGACAGGGGAAAGATACTGCAAAATCCCATTCCATCCCCACCCTACTTACCTGATTTCCAGCTCCATTCTCCTGTGCAGGGCAACAAAAGAAGACCCAGCCAATCAGCTGGGACTCAGGAGACAGAAAATAGATGGGGGTGGGGCCAGTCAGAAGCAGTATTGGCTGATTATCTGAACTACTGATTTGAGTACTGATTGTATCCTATGATTATCATTATGTGTTGTACGTTGTGATTCTTGATTCTTAATGAATGTATCTGTTCTTTTATGTATACTGAGAGTGTTTACACCAAATTCCTTGTATGTCCAATCACACTTGGCCAATAAAGTTTTCTATTCTATTCTATTCTACTCAAATTTTCCGCTACCAGTTCTCCAGAACTAGTCAGAACCTGCTGAATACCACCCTGACAGGGGCCACATGCAACTGTAGACAGCTAGTATTGTGGTCCTACAAGATCATAAATTTCTAGCATTATTATCTAATGTTTAGCACTATTTATATGCATTAACTACATTATATATTTAATATGTGGCCCAAGACAATCCCTCTTCACTCAACGTGGCCCAGGCAAGCTGAAAGTTTGGACACCCATATACCTTGCAGACAGCTGGTCTTTTGCATCCTTTTAGAGGGTCGTTGAAGCACTTGGAGGTTTACCTGTGTCCTGAGGGTCACCTGAGTTCCTGTAGTCTGAATTTTTTCTGGAAATCTGTTTATACTTCGACACCCTTCAAATGGTATGGGAATATGAACGGATTTCCAGAAAAATTCTCAAACTCTTGTGAAAAACTCAGGAACCATTGGTATGACTCAGGTGACCCTGTTGACACATATAAACCTCCAAGTGGCCTCAATGACCCTCTAAAAGGATGCAAATGACCAGCTGTCTGCAAGAAGTATAAATCCTTCCATTCCCCACCATCCAGTCAGAACTGAAGGACCTTCTTAGATGAGAAGTAAAATGTCTTCAAAGAAACTACAAGAACATCCAATTGCCTCCTGAAAAAGCACCTTTGAGATGGCTAATGGTCATGTCTCATGGGGACTGCAACTCAACACCTGCTCAGTTAGAGGTTCCTCACCCCTACCTATGAGATTATGGGGGACATGTTGTCATCATCATCAGCCATTCAGTGGTGTCCAAGTTGGCCACTCTATGGAGGACACAGCCACATAATTCTATTTTTCTTCCACCAGGTTTTGCCTGTTGGCATGGAAGCTCAAAAATGATAAGCTTTTCTTCTTTTGGGGGGCAAACTTTTCTTGGTATCCACTTAGTTTTGCTTGCAGCTGAAACCTATTCTTGACTTTGATCCAATGAGTCAGCCCACAAAGTCTTAATCAGCACGGCTTGTGCGATAGCCTTCCCTCACTAGATTCATCACCATCGATTAGCACTTCTAAGGGGAAAATTTTAAAAAAACAGGACAGTAGGAGTACATGCTGAGCACCAGCCCCCTCCTTCTGTGCCTGATTGACAGGTTTTGCTTCAGAACCGCCTCTCACCTCTCCCACCATGCCAGCCTTACACGATGTCTTTGCTTCATCAGCCTTCAACTTCCTCCTGGCTCAACTGCCTTCACCTTGCTCAACAACCTGAGCAAAATTGACTCAGCCTGCTTCCCCCGCCCTCATCCCTGCTACTGCAGACCTTGCTGTCACATGAACAAAACTTGAGAGTGGGAAGGAAGGGACGATGGGTGAGATGATTCTGCTGGCAGCTGGAAGAACTTGTGAAGGAGTGAGCCTTTTGTTTTTGTTTTTTTGACTAAGCACATTTTGTCATCCACAGCTTTCCCCCAGCGATGACTAAGAGCCTTTTTGATTAGAAGAGCTTTGTGGAGCTCTTCCACAGACAGCTGGAATTGCACAGTCATGTCAGTGTCATCCCACCCCTAAGGACCAAGGAAACGGGTTTGATATACTGCAAGGTTAGAAGAAGAAGGGGGGATTAAACCAGGATTTACTTTCTCGCCGCTTCAGCGTATTTGTCTTTGCTCTTCTTGAGGTTGAGAAGAATAACAAAACAGAATCTGCTGCTCATGCCAATCTAGGACTCTGATCCAGAAAAAGCACAGATAAGTGACTGTGGGTAGCACCCAAGCTATCCTAGATTGATGGCGTGTTTCTTCACTTGTTCTGTTAACCTCCTTGCAAATCCAGCCACAACAGCCAAAGATAAGACACAACCCACAGAGACAGCGAGTGCCAGAGAGCAGAAGTCAAGCAAACAACTCCAGCTGGTATCTCAAGGAATCCAATGGACAAGGACTGAGCAACAGAGGAGAAATACTAAGGTTACTAAGGTTTTATGTTTCAGCCTTCAAAGGATCTACTTAGGGTTAGCTGCTATGCTTTAAAGGGACGATTTAAAAATGGGAACTTAAGCTTGAATTAGATCTGTGTCATCTAATGAAGCTTCCCTTGCAAGTGTTCCCACATTTCTCAGCTTCTTGAGAATGAAATGTCAGATGTGTCCATTTCAAGAAATTGCTTGCTATCTGTTTGAGCACTAAGAGGGATTATTTGTTCTGTTTGGTCTTTAGAGGAATATTTCATCAGATCTAGGGCAGTAGTGGGATTCAAAAAAAATTACTACTGATTCTATGGGTGTAGCTTGGTGGGTGTGGTTTGGTGGGCCATGACAGGGGAAGGATACTGTAAAATCCCCATTCCTTCCCCACTCCACTAACCTGCTTTCCAGCTCTGTTCTCCTGTGCAGGGCAACAAAAGAAGACCCAGCCAATCAGCTGGGACTCAGGAGGCAGAGAGTAGATGGGGATGGGGCCAATCAGAAGTGGTATTTGCCGGTTATTGAACTACTCAAAATTTCTGCTACCGGTGGTTCTCCAGAATTGGTCAGAACCAGCTGAATACCACCTCTGATCTAGGGCCAGCAAATATCAGCATTTCTTCTTCTTTCTGTGGCTACAATACAAAAAAAGATGTTGAGATCTGGAAAGGGTGCAGAGAAGAGCAACAAAAATGATTAGGAGCTAGAGGCTAAAACATATGACAAATGGTTACAGCAATTGGGTATGTGTAGTCTAATGAAAAGAAGGACTAGGGGAGGCTTGACAGCACTGCCCCAATATTTGAGTGGCTCCTACAAGGATGAGGGAGGGTCAAACTATTTTCCAAAGTGTCAAAAGGCAAGACAAGAAACAATGATTGGAAACTAGTCAAGGAGAGAAGCAACCTAGAACTAAGAAGAAATCGCTAAATGGTGAGAGCAGTCAACCAACAGAACAACTTGCCTTCAGAAGTTGTGGGTATTCTATCACTGAGTACTTTCAAAAAGAGACTGGACAACCTTTTGTCTAAAATGATACACAGTCTCCTGCTTGAGCAGGGGCTTAGACTAGAAACCCTCCACAGTTCCTTTCATCATTCTATGATTCAAATCTAATCTTATGAAGCTTCTCCTTCACTAATATAGAACTGCTAACTAGGGAATACAAAACCTTTGCTAGACCAATACTCAAATGCAGCTCATCTGCCTGGAATCCGCACTGTATATCAGACATTAACATAATTAATGCTCGCAACAGAATACCCTACAGCACCACACTCGAAATTTTGGGCTTGGAGGACCTTGAACTATGCCGCCTATGGTTTGATTTAAGCGTTAGCACACAAAATTATCTGCTACAATGTCCTACCAGTCAATGACTACTTCAGCTTCAACCACAGCAATACAAGAGCACACAACAGATACAAACTCAATATAAACCACTCCAAACTCGATTGAAGAAAGTACGACTTCAGCAACAGGGTGGTCAATGCCTGGAATGCACTTTCTGACTCTTGTTGTTACATCCTCAAATCCCCACTGCTTTAACCTCAAACTATCCACTGTTGACCTCACCCCATTCCAAAGAGGTCTGTAAGGGGCTTGCATAAGTGCACCATTGTGCCTCCCGTCCCTGTCCTATTTTCCCCATTTATTCATACCTATTTCCTATATTCTTACTCATGTTTATACTTATACCTATTATCTTGTAAGCGATTGACAAATCAAATAAAAATAAAATAAATAAACAAATATTCTGGGCTTCTTCTCTTCCGGTGTCATGCTGAAGCAATCTGGCAGATATTCACCCATGATTCAAAAGTGTGGAATATTCTGAGAATTAACTTTCGCACATCTGAACTTGGAAGTCACGCCCGATTCTAAATTACAACCAGAGGCTGGTATTGTGGAGTTACAGGCTGTTTCAGTATGTTCCTGACCTAATGCATCTTCTTTGAAAACTTGAATTTGCAAAAAGAGAGAAACATTTATCTGTATGCGTGCATAGGTAAGGTGCATTGTGCTGAATATTGCAGCCAGCTTTGGTCATAGAAGAAAGTATTCAAAGAATGGGTTAATCTGCATCCCACTCAATATATTATTAATTGTATAAATATGTGAAGGCATGTGTGAGGCTCTGCTGTCTGCAACTATGCATCTTTGCACATCCTAGTTTCTACATGTGTGACAAAACAGGGAGAAAGTTGGCTCAGGTCAATCTTCTGCAAGCATAGATTACTAGGAATCAGCCAGCTTGTGAAAACACTTTTGTCGACCAGGTGCCATGGAAACACCATTCCTATAAAAATACTCTATAGCACTTGCTTTAAAAAGTAACTAATTGAGGTGCGAAGGGTTGACACCAGTTGGAATTTATTCCCTGTGAGCTGCTGACGAGGACAGCGAGAGCTTCTGGGTAATGCGAAGTGGCGCTGGATTGCTTAAGAGATGTTGACAAGTGACTTTTTTGGCAGGGGGGTGTTAAGGAAGAAAAATGGAATGGAGCTGGTTCCCATACCTGTATGTCTGAAAGCTACGCCCTAACGTCTTAGTTGAAACGTAAGGTCACCACCCTAAGTTTTTACAAATGCACAGGTTCTGGGGGCATGGCTTGGTGGGCATGGCAGGGGAAGGATACTGCAAAATCCCATTCCCTCCCCACCCCACTAACCTGCTTGCCAGCTCCATTCTCCTGGGCAGGGCAACCAAAGAAGACCCAGCCGATCAACTGGGACTCGGGAGGCAGAGAATGGATGCGGGCAGGGCCAGTCAGAGGTGGCATTTGCCAGTCCTCCAAACTACTCAAAATTTCTACTACCAGTTCTCCAAAACTGGTCAGAAACTGCTGAATACCACCTCTGTTGCACTCTCCTCACTTTGCCCCCTTACATGCTTATGTTTGAAGCCTACCCTCATGGTTGACATTTAAGATGAAAGTTTCCTTGGACAAGACAGCCATCTCAACTCTGTGTGTGTGTGTGTGTATGCATTTGCATATGTATGCATATCTATACATATCTCATCTAGGGTGGGAGCTTCTTTGGAGAAGACAACCATTTGAACTGTTCACATATATATAAAATAAATAAACAGTTAAAATGGTTGTCTTCTCCAAAGAAACTCCCATCCTAGATGTCAACCATGGGGTGATTATATGTACACACGTCTATTTGTGTGTGTGTGTATGAGAGAGAGAGAGAGACATCTAAGTTGGAAGCTTCTTTGGAGAAGATAACCACTTCAGCTGTGTTTTCCCCCCACCCCTACTATATTACTAAACTACACACAGTGAAGATACAATTGAGGTTATATGATGGCTGCCAAGTGGTTCAATTAAACAGCTAAACATGTCTGGGCAAACTGAAAAGATGTTCTTGATTAATTAGAAGTTTTGCCTGTTTGAGTGCCTTTGGTAATAGAAAAATATTCACCTGATCATTTTCTCTTCCTCCCTACTAACAGGTGGGCTCTCAGCTCTTCTAAAAATCATGTTTTTTAAAAAACTTCATCTTATCAAGTTATGCGAATCTGGCCCTGATGGTCTTTGTGCCATGCTTTAGGAATTAGGGTGCTGTATGAACTCAACCATTTTCATTTTATTCAATAAAACACAATGAGATGTGGGAATTCATGCATAGAGCTCATTGGGCCAAGTAGCCCATTATCAGTAACAGCTGTCCAAACTTATGGGCAGCCTTGCTGGAGAACACCAGGAACTGACCCTGAACCTCATTGATTGGAAAGTAGAGACTCGATTCTCTTCGATATTGATAAGGGGTTGACAATTTTAGTTGGTTAATAACTGACCTGAAAGTTCCACAGATGGACAAGAATGTAGTTGGATAGACCCAATTATATTACTGTAGACTGCACCATTGGAAGAGCGGAAGGACTGGTTAGATCATCATGGGGAAAAAAATCTATCCACTGGTTGCTAGGAGTCAACAAGGACTTGATGGATCTTCATCATCATCTTCATCATGTTCTTCACATTGAACCCAACTTAGGAAGATACCCTGAAGCCTGGATAGCCTTCTCCAAATAGCTTCTTTCTTAGAACCTGAAGAGCCAAATGTCAGGGTTCCAAGCAGTGGTGGGATTCAAATATTTTTACTACCAGTTCTGTGGGCATGGCTTGGTGGGCCATGGCAGGGGAAGGTTACTGCAAAATCCTCATTCTCTCCCCACCCTACTAGCCTGCTTTCCAGATCCATTCCCCTGTTCAGGGCAACCAAAGAAGACCCAGCCAATCAGCTGGGACTCAGGAGGCAGAGAAGAGATGGGAGCGGGGCCAGTCAGAGGTGGGATTTGCCGGTTCTCCGAACTACTCAAAATTTCTGCTAAAAGTTCTCCTGAACTGGTCAGAACCTTCTATCTCTAGATAGAATACTATCTCTAGTTCCAAGTAATAAATCCATAGCAAGCAAGCATGAGGCATGTAGATTCCTCAAATAATACATTTATTTGGAATTATCATATTGGCACATATTTGGTGAAAACCGACTCTAAGATCTCCTGTGGTTGTCCACTTAATGAAAAGCAATAGGTTTCCCGCTCTCTCAAAAAAATCTATCACATGGTTGAAACGCCAAACAGTCTGGCAGCCGGGTGACATCACTCCGCCTTCTTCTGACCAGGTGTGAGAATGTCCTTGGTTCCCAAGAGAAAACATATTGTTTTGGCTTATATGTTCCCCTCTATCTCACTTCCCCTCTCCCTATCCCTCAGCTCCGGTGTGGCAACACCGAAGCGGTCAGAAATGGCTTCAGTCAGGTCAGCTTCAGGGTTGACACCAAGGGCTTCCTGCATCATCCTGCCTGTCCTATCATAGAGGAAGAACATCAAGCAGGGGCCATGACTATCAAGACCACGTCTCTCTAATCTCCATTAGAGAACAGAGATGAACAGGGAGTTTCAGGAACCTTTTCATCTATCTCATTTCTTTTCAGGCCTCAGATCTCCTTGCTAGTTTCGAAACCCTTCTAGCCAACATGATGGCCACCAAGATACAAGTGGACGCAGATTCAATGGCCTTCTGAGGAAACTGAGGACTAGGAGACGGTGAGAAATGGACTCCAATGACCCCATGGATAAGACAGAAGACAAATCCGCTCCCTGTCTGCAAAGAGTATTGGGCGAGAGCCCCCTGTCCAACCCATCCTGTAGAAATTCTACAATGTCCCCAATAGAGGCCTCCATGGCCAAACAACTAGTCTTATTACACCAAGTGCAAAAAAATCCTCCAAGTGGCATCATAAATGAAATTGGTAGATGCTTTTCTAGATGCCTGTATTGTATCTATGACGATTGAAGAGAAGCTGTCCTTGGTTAACAATCCCCGCTCAATCTCCATACTGCTAGGAACTGGCCAGAGGTGGTATTTATCTGTTTCTGACTGGTTTTGGAGTACTAGTATCGAAAATCTTGAAGAACCAGCAAACACCACCTCTGACTGGCCCCACCCACCCGCCCCTGGTATTACCTCTCACCTCTCCTATATTCTGCTATTCTTAGGTCAGCTGATTCGCATGGCAAAGCGGATTGCCATGCCTCAGCTGAGCTAAAAAACAGCATAGTGATAGGGAGGACGGTGTTTGAGCCCTGTGTATGCTCGCATGAAGCGAGCTCTCTGAACCAGTAGGAAAAATTTTTGAAACCCACCACTGGAACTGCCCCTATACTGTCTTCTCCTTCCCAAATTAAATGAATTCTTTATCATTCTGCAATCCAACTGGACTGCATCATCCCACCCCCCAAAAAATTAGAGAGGAAGTTGTCTATGGTGGGCTCTCAACCATCCAGGTCACGGTTGTCCCAAAGGTGCTTTTCCAAAAGGCAACTGGACTTTCTTGGGGGGGGGTTTCCTTGAAAAGGTTTCACTTCTCATGCAAGAAGCTTCTTCCATTCTAGAGCTTGAATGAGGAGCAAAATGTTTTCAAGGGACAAAATCCAAGACAGTCCAGTTGCCTTTTGGAAAAGCACCTTTGGGATAGATAGGAAGTTGCTATTTTCCACCATACAGGTAGTCCTTGACTTATGTTCATTTAGTGACTGTTCAGAGCTACAATGGTGCAAAGCTATCAGAGGAGGCTGACTGTTAGTCTCGTGCTCTCTCCCCCACACAGCAGATGGCAGCCTCTCACTTTTGGGAGATACACACACACACCCAAGCGCACCCACCCATATGCACATTCTGTTATTTTTACACCTTGTCTTCCTCCATTCCCAGCATGTAAAAGATAACAGCTTGGGATGAATATTAGCAAGAGAGGAAAAGGTAAAAAATGTTAATTCACCACCTGAAAGACACAAGGAGTCGCATATTCCGCCGCTCCGGCCCAAATCATTGGATCCTGGGAATATCATTTGATTTTGAGGATCGAGGATTTGAGGCAAGTGCTGGTTATAAAGACATGAGCCTTTTGGGAGGCAATTGTTCTGACCTAAACCTGGTTCCAAGAGAGCAAACACAGGACAAAGGCAGCAGTATAAACTTTTTATGTTTAAGCTAAGAATCCTGTTTTGTCACAGATAAAAGGCTGTTTCCAACTAGTTAGCTCCCACAAGAAAGAGCCTTGCCAAAACTGCCAAAAAACAACAGATAAGAAATAGTTTACAAGAGTCTTCAAATACCAACTGTAATGTCCACGAGGCTGAGTTCAAAACGTCTTTGCCTTTTGCAAAGAACATCTGATTCACAGCTGGCTTTTATCTTCTTGAGGGAGGGGTCATTACCTTGCAGCCTTACTCCTGAGTTGCCCATGCTGTTGCAGCTGCTCTTTCCTGCAAGCAATCCTGTGCACACGTGCACTTGGCACAGGCTCCTCGGGAACCTCCTCATCGCTGCTGCCAGCCCCCACAATCTCTGAAGGCAGCAGTCCACTCCCTAATGGTCCTGGCCCCTCATCTGAGTCCTCGGTCTCCTCAGCCATCCGCACCTGCTGCTGGCTAACCACAATACACGTGACCTCCCACGTAGGAAGATAGTACAGTGTGATATAGGTCGTCCTCAAATTACAATCACTTGTTTACTGACCACTTGAAGTTACAACAGCATGGGGAAAAAAGCGACTTACACTGCTCCTCGCACTTACAGCCATTGCAGTATCGCCATGGTCCCATGCTTGACATTTGGATGCTTGGCAACTGGCATGTATTTACCATGATCAGATCATCATGGGTCATGTTATCATCATTTGCAACCTTTCCAGCCTGCTTTCAACACACAGAGTCAATGGGGGGAGCCAGATTTGTGCATCCCCATGTGATCTGCTGAACAACTGCAGTGGTTTGTTGAAAAACCTTGGCAAAAAAAAATGGTCACTACAGTGGTGGGATTCCCCCCAAAATTACTACTGATTCTGTGGGCATGGCTTGGTGGGTGTGGCTTGGTGGACGTGGTTACTGCAAAATCTTCATTCCCGCCCCACCACACTAACCTGCTTTCCGGCTCCGTTCTCCTGTACAGGGCAACCAAAGAAGACCCAGCCAATCAGCTGAGACTTGGGAGGCAGAGAATAGATGAAGGCGGGGCCAGTCAGAGGGGATATTTGCTGGTTCTCCAAACTGCTCAAAATTTCCACTACCGGTTCTCCAGAACCAGTCAGAACCGGCTGAATGCCACCTCTGAGTCACTGCCTGAACAACATGCCTTGTTTCATAATTGAAAATCAGGTCCCAATTTTGAATGTAAGCCGAGGACACCTTTAAATGCCTGTTGTTTGTTGCATGTCTATTATCCCATCAGAGGGGTATACCTCTGTTGAAAACCTCCAGTGATGGGTCACCCACAACTTCCACAGGCAACCATTCCACTGATTAATTGTTCTAACTGTCAAGAAATTTCTCCTTAGTTCTAGGTTGGTTTTGTCTTTGACGTCCTTCCATCGCTCACTTCTTGTCCTGCCTTCAAGTGTTTTGCAAGAATAGCTTGACTCCCTCTCCTTTGGGGCAGCCCCTGATATATTGGAACACTGCTATCATGTCACCCCAGTCCTTTTTGTTATACTAGACGTACCATAACAAAATAACAGCACTGGAAGAAAGCTTAGAGGTCTTCTAGTCCAACCCCGTGCTCAAGCAGGAAACCCTATACTATTTTTGACAAATGGTTATCCAGTCCCTTCTTAAAAACCTCCAGTTCAGAGGTGGTATTCAGCAGGTTCTGACTGGTTCAGAGAACCGACCAATACCACCTCTGACTGGACCCGCCAAGCCCATCTCTTCTCTGCCTCCCGAGTCCCACCTGATCCGCTGGGTCTTCTTTTGTTGCCTGCCCAGGAGAACAGAGCTGGAAAGCAGGTTAGTGGGGTGGGGAGGGAATGGGGATTTTGCAGTATCCTTCCTCTGCCTCACCCACCCAGCCATGCACACCAAGCCATGCCCACAGAACTGGTAGTAAAAAAATTTGAAACCTACCACTGCTCCAGTTGGAGCAGCCACCACTTCTGAAGACCAGCTGTTCCATTGGTTGACTTTGCTTACTGCCAAGAAGTTTCTCCTTAGTTCTAGGTTTATTGATTTATCTATTTTTATTTATTGGAATTTGTCAAACAAAAACAAGAATAAAATAATAAAAATACAGTGACAGGGATGATAGGCACGTTAGTGCACTTAATGTACACCCCCTCTACTAATTTCTTAAGTATGAAGTAAGGTCCATGGAAGTCAAGTTGTGACTGAAACTGAAAATTTGTAGCAGAAACAACTGAATCAGGTAGAACATTCCAGACTTCAACAACTCTATGACAGAAATCATATTTTTTACAGTCAAGCTTAGAACAATTTACATTGAGTTTAAAGTGGTTGTCAGCGCGTGTATTATTGCAATTTTTTAAAAAAGTCACTTACAGGTAAAACATTACTATGTATAATTTTGTACGCAATACCTAGGTCTGAGTACAAGCGATGCAGTTTTAAGTTATGCAAACTGAGGATTGCCTCTCTCTTTGTTCAATTTTCACCCACTGCTTCTCATCTTGCCTTCTGGTCATTTGGATTGACTCCTTCTTCTTTGTAGCAGTCCCTCAAATATCAGAAAAGTGCTATTATGTCTCCCCTACAACAATTCTTCTTTTCACTAGACTAGGCATACCCAATTCCTACAACCATTCTTTGGATGCTTTTGCCTCCAGTCCCCTAATCCTCTTTGTTGCTCTTCTCCACACTCTTTCTAGAATCTCTACATCTCCCTCTCTCCCTCCATATCCATATCCATATCCATATTCATATCCATATCCATCTCTCTCCCTCTCTCCATATCTATCTATCTATCTATCTATCTATCTATCTATCTATCTATCTATCTATCTATCTATCTATCTATCTATCTATCTATCTATCTATCTATAATGGTGGCCAAAATTGGATGATCATTAGCATGTCTGAAAAAAAAAAGCCAGAGAAATGGTTCCAGAGTGGTGATGCACAATGTCAGAATATCTTCACGCTCGGAAGACAAGACAGCTGAGCAATTGTGGCGATTAGCTGTGGATGCCTGGCCATAGTATGGGAAGCTGGAACCGAGGAAGTTTTCTGACACATTACACAATATTTCATAGTGCAAGGCTGCCTTATAATCAGGGATGGGCTGCAGGAGATTCGCAGGGGTTCAGGTGAGCCTCTAATTCTAAGATTCTATGCAATTCGGAGAAACCCCAAATCCCACTCCTGGCTGGCCGTGCCCAGCCCACCCCTCCCCTTCCAAGAGTCCCCATGCAGCCCATTTTAGATGCAGGTAAATCCAGGTTGTGTGCAGAGGCTCAGGGAGGGCAAAAAACGGGTCACCCAGAAGTTCAGGAAGGCCAGAAATGGGCCCGTTTCCGGCTTCCAGAGAACCTCTGGAGCCCAGGGAGCTGTATTCACCCTCTCAGAGGTTCAAGGAAAGCCTCCAGAGCCCAGGGAGGGCAAAAATGCCCCCCATGTACAGGAGGCCAAGTAGGCCATGCCCTCCATGGCCATGCCTACCTAGCAGTCAGGCAGAGAACCCCTTGCTAAAATTTTTGAAGCCCACCCCTGCTTATAATGGAAGCCTAAACTATGAATTGAGTAGCCTAATAATACTGGTTCCTCTTAAGATAAATCACTGAAACCATTTGGGTATAACAGGTATTCCTTGACTTGCAACTTGAGGGAAGACACCCCCCCCCCTTTCCTAGAAGAATGAAATATTTTGAGAAATTAAAAATGCAGAATATTATATTTCCCTAAAGGAGAAATAGAGAAACGTGCTCTTGGAGTCAGAAAGCCCCCCTTAAGTCTTTCTTAATAGTCCCCAGCAGATATCTTGTGTCCATTAAGAAAGACTGGGTCAGCCTATCTACAAAACAAAAGGCCTCCAGCTCCAGGATGATGGGATTAAGACATGACCCTCCAGGACATAAAAGGAATGCCTCACTAGCAGCAGAGCTCACTATGTGGCACAATCCCTTAAGAGTCCAAGGTTCAACCAAACTTGCTCAGATAAACATGATCCCTACATGCCCCATGGGAGTCTGACAACAGCCAATAGAACACATGTTCTTGCACAGGAACAGGAAGCTCAAGTGCAAAGCCCAAGAGAAGGTATAAATATCCCTCACTCTCAACTCCATGTGGCTCAGGACCTCAAACCCATGTGATTCTGCTTCATCATTAAACCATCTTTCCAATCAGCCTCCATCTTTCCAGTGTCTTTCTCCTAGCTTGGAACTGAATCAGGTGGATAATTGAGCCCAAACTTGCTGTTGCTAAGCTGCAGACTTAAACTGCTAAGACTGCTGTAAAGTGAGTTTTCTCCTATTTTATGACTTTTCTCACCACTGTTGTTAAGTGAGTCACTGCAATTGTTAAATTAGCAACCTGGTTGTTGAGGGAATCTGGCTTCCGCATTGACTTTGCTCATCACAAAGCCGCAAAAAGAGATCACGTCAGTGATGGGATGCAAATTATTTTTACTACCGGTTGGTGGGCGTGGCAGGGGAAGGATACTATAAAATCCCCATTCCCTCCCCACACTGCTAACCTGCTTTCCAGTTCCATTCTCCTGTGCAGGACAACCAAAGAAGACCCAGCCAATCATCTGGGAATCAGGAGGCAGAAAATAGATGGGAGCAGGGCCAGTCAGAGGTGGGATTTGCCAGTTCTCCAAACTACTAAAAATTTCCACTACCGGTTCTCCAGAACTGGCCACAACCTGCTGAATATACCACCTCTGGATCACATGAACCCCGGGCCCCTGCAACTGTCATAAATATGAGTCAGTTGCCAAACATCTGAATTTTGCTCATGATTGTGGGAATGGTGGAACAGTCATAAATGTGAAAAATGACCATAAGTCACTTTTTTCAGCATCATTGTAACTTTGAACAGTGCCTAAACGAACTGTAGTGAGTCAAGGGTTACCTGCAATGCAGGGGATGAAGCTCCAGAAACAGATATTGTCGAATTGTGATTGGACACACAAGGAATTTGTGTTCAGTGCATAAGCTCTCAGTGTACATATGTGATAAATCATTACCATAGTCATCATAAACACATTCATCATGAATCATAAGATAGAGCACTTCATGATAGTCATAGGATACTAAATATGTATCATATAAACCAGAGGTCATATTCAACAGGTTCTGACCAGTTCTGGAGAACCAGTAGCGGAAATTTTGAGTAGTTTGGAGAACCAGCAAATACCACCTATGACTGGAGATTTTACAGTACCCTTCCCCAGCCATGTCCACCAAGCTATGTCCACAGAACCAGTAGTAAAAATATTTGAATCCCACCACTGATATAAACCTATATAAACATAGGATATGTTTTCAACAAGTCCAAATAAGACAGTCACATCAAAACAAGGGTTCTTGTCTCCCAAAGACAGTTTATTTTGCCATTTCTTTTGCAGAAGATAGTGGAATTCTGGAATATTGTACTTTGAGGTTTCAACAAAAGGAACATCTTCCTTCTTTCCTCTAATCTGAAGGTGTCCAACCATGGCAACTTTAAGACCTTAATTCCCAGAATCCAGGTATTACCACTCAGCCCAAAATTCCTCAAAGAATTATATTCTGAGTATAAAATAAGAGAAAGAACCACTTAGACTTCCCTGAGTGCCTTCATAAAAGCCCAGGATTTCTGCATTTTTATGAATGGGAGCTAGGGTACAGTTTGGAAAAGGATGAATGACATAGATAGTTGGAAGAGAAATCAGAGTGAAAAAATTAGCATAATGGCGATGGGAGCTGACGAACACAATTAATTAAAAAATAGCATTTTGCCAAAAATATCTTCATTGTCTTTATGCTTTTCTCATTCAGTTTTAAGAAATAGCTGTCAAAATGGCTTTTCATTGTAATAAAACACTCATGTACTGTCAGGCTCCAAACCAAGAAAGACACCTTCCAAGCTGCGGGTTTTATTGTTTCACGTCTATAGACAAAATCTTGCCAGACTGAGGACTCTACTATCTGCTTCTACAATAGACTCCTATCCTATCCTTCTCTTCTCTTCTCTTCTCTTCTCTTCTCTTCTCTTCTCTTCTCTTCTCTTCTCTTCTCTTCTCTTCTCTT